>JACEEZ010000961.1:75000-150000 GCA_016584305.1 Chionoecetes opilio | reverse complement strand
GTCCCAGTACAACGTAGCAATACTGACGTTATTAGGAGGATTCGCCTTGTATTAGACACTCGGCACTACCTTCTTCACCAGTTTCAGCCCCCACAGGAATATAGTTACTGATGAAAGCATTCTTTGTGGCAGGCAATATAAGGCTTTCAGCAGTATATTAAGACCAAGCGGCATCATTTTGGGTTCAAGTTTTTTGTGATGTGCGACTGTGTGACTGGATATATACAAGACTATTCCATATACTGGAAAAACAGATGGAGATAACGGCCAGACGGATCCCTTGGCTTGTCTGGGGCTGTAGTGGTAAGCCTCATACAGAAGTACCTCGACCGTGGCCATGTACTTTTCATAGACAACTACTACACAAGCCGACTCCTCGCCCTCTACCTGGCTACCCATCTTCAAGATCTGAATTACTGCTGCATGTTGCTTCTTTGTTATCTTCTACCATTAATTTCATGCTCAGTGCTCTTCTGAACTTTCAACTGCATGCCTCCCCCCTTCCCACTGCCTTGCTGCACAAGACTGTTCTTATTCTCACCCGTATTCTGTCCATCTTCCTAATCCAAGAGTTAACCAGTATCTTCACTCTTTGATCTTTTTTATTGGTAAACTCTGGAACACTGTTTTCCTGTTTCTATTTCCCACTTTCCTATGACTTAAATATTTTCAAGAAGTGTCAGACTTGCTGTACCTCACAGCACTCCTTGGTGACATCAACTTTTCTTTTCATGATTGTCTCAATCTTTATTGTCTTGTCCTCTTCCATGTCTTTTGTTGCAAATGTTTTTTTTTTTTATGTTCTAATCCAGGAGTAAACATTCCACTTTTGATCTTTTTTTTGGTAAACTTCTAACACTGATTTTCTGTTTCTATTCCACTTTCTATGGCTAAAATATTTAAGAGAGTAGTGTATACGGACTGCGCACACACGGCCTGCCTTGAGTGGAGGCACAACCTTTCTTTCATGACATTGTTCACACATAAGTACTGGTACTACAGGAAAACCTCGTTTATCCGGCACCCCGGGGGGGAGCGCATGCCGGATAACTCATTTTGCCGTTGTTTTGAGAGTTACTCTTATGGAATCGCCCAAAATCCCTGCTTTTTTTTTTTTTTTTTTTTTTCCCATCCAAGGAACCGGCAAGGGCACAACAAAAATGGGTAACACAAAGCCGCTTAGTTGCCAGTCCCTATAAAGAAGACAGTCAGAGAATAAAATAAAAAAGAGGGGTGAGCCAATTTAGTTCGGGAGGTGTCTTGTTACTCTTATTTTGAAATGATGTAAGTCATAGGAAAGTGGAAAAATAGAAACAGGAAGAGAGTTCCAGAGTTTATCAGTGAAAAAAAAAAAAAAAAAAGCCTGGGTCGATTAGTGCCGTTGTTTTGAATGCCGGTTAAATGAGGTTCTCCTGTATATGATATACTGTAATCTTCGTAAATGTTTGTTCTATAATATTATCAAATAAAAAACAGTGAAACACGCTAAAGAAATGCCATTACGAGACTGAAGAAATATGCATGAATTCACTTCAACTCTTCGCCATTTAAAACTTTGCGAGTCAACTTTTATCATGAAGGGTATCAATAGAAGCGCTATTTTATTAGCTTTCCATTGCTATATTTCGTTATCTGATAAATGAATTAGAACCATGCATAAATTAGCGTTAACTAAATAAATAAAATCATCAATCGGGTAATTTTCCCGATTGATGGTTATTTATTTATTCAATGCTAATTTATACACGGTATTAATTCATTTATCAGAAAACGAAATATATAAGTAAATAAATAACATCATCAATCGGGAAAATTACCCGATTGATGATTTTATTTATTTATTTAACGCTAATTTATGCATGGTTATAATTAATTTATCAGAAAACGAAATATAGCAATGGAAAGCTAATAAAATTGCGCTTCTATTGATACTCTTCATTATAAAAGTTGACTCGCAAAGTTTTAAATGGCGAAGAGTTATGTGAATATTAAGTTCATGCATATTTCTTCATAGTCTCGTAATGGCATTTCTTTAGCGTGTTTTACTGTTTTTTATTTGATAATATTATACACTATCCTCCCGAGTTTCACGCTTGCTTTCTTCCGGAGGCATAGCGCGAAACTCTCAGATCGCGAAACTCGGGTATTATAAACCCTGTAAAAATGTTTATTTAGTCCGGTGTTTTTTTTTTTTGTGTGTGTGTGTGTGTCTGTGTGTGTGTGCCTACAGCGCCGTTAGGCAGTGACCTCCAGGGGTGGGATGGTAGGCCCTGGAGGTTAACTTGAGGGCTGTGTACCTACCGTATTTTACAGCTTATAAGACTCACTTTTTCCCCCAAAAAATATCCAGAAAATGCCCCAAGCCCCTGTCCACCCAGCAGTGAATGGGTACTGGGTGTTAGCCTAGGGTTTGTGACCCGCTTCCCGGGGTGGTGGCTTCGGCCAACACTACGTAGAGAAGAGAAGGGAGGAGAGGAGCTTGAGATTGAGCTTGAGTTGGGAGTCACCCAGCGGATGCTGTTTTGGTCTGAGTGAGTGAGCTTGACACATATCTTGTCAGCTGATGGTTGTGTGACAGTGTTATACGGCAATAACACTGTCACAATGCCTTCCTCTCTTCTCTCCTGTCTCCTCCAGTACCTCCAGAAACCACAGTACCACACACGTCATGGTTAATCACTTATAAAGGAGTATTTTGTGGTAAATAGTAAGGAACGGCGGGGGTGTAAGGTAAGGTGCTACTTATTTTGAGGTGTTACCTATCTTATGCGACACCGGCTGTTCCTGTAGAGAAAAACACAAACAAATGGAAAAAAACAAAGCAAAACTACATACAGCTATACTAAGCCTATTATTATACTATACTAAGCAGGAAGGAAGGAAGACGTGTCCCGTACGTCTCTTATGGGAGGCGGTAGCAGAGTGGGTAGCGTCAAGATATATGTCAAGCTCGAGCACGAGCTTGACAGACGACCTACAAAGTGATACTAAGCAGAAAAGATCACAAGAAGAAGAAGAAGTCTCCGAGTGGCGTTCTCGGTGATCCGAGTTCGATCCTTGATGAGGGATGTAAAATCCACTTAAAATCTTTCTCTGCACTGTTGAGTGGCCTAAGAACACCCACACGCTGCCCATTAGCTCTACCTTCGATTGCGAGTGCATCGGAGGACACAGGGGGCAGCATGAGCCTCTAATCACAGGCGTCACTATAGAAATTCTGTCTGCACCACCACGGGCGCCAAAAGGGCCAACCATCAGAGCCCTCAAGTTAACCTCCAGGGCCTACCATCCCACTCCTGGAGGTCACTGCCTAACGGCGCTGTAGGCACACACACACACACACACACACACACACACACACACACACACACACACACACACACACACCACACACACACACACACCAAAAAAAAAAAAAAAAAAAAAAAAAAAGCGAAACTCGGGGATATAATGCGCGAAAGTCGGGATGATAAGAATTTAGGACTCAGCGCGAAACTCGAGGATCGCGAAACTCGCATAGCGTGAAACTCGGGAGGGTAGTGTAGAACAAACATTTACGAAGATTACAGTATATCATATATACTGATAAACCAGTCTATATGACAGTCCATAGACCACTATATCTCTTTGTCGGGCGCCCTGCAGGCCCCTATGCAGCCCCGCAATTCAAAACATTGTCTCGTGAACAGTCCAGGTATACAGTGGTCTATGTGCCAGCTTATCAGATGTTTTTTCCTGTAAACATTTTGAACAATAGAATTAGGGTTAGTTATATAGCAAACACCTAGACTGTCCTGACCACATAATTTTGTCGGGTGTTTTCTGCATCATGTGTATTGTCTCACCACTTACGAGAGCATTAACAAATATGGCATCCCGCACCAAACTCATAACTAGCAGTAGTAGATCTCAGATTGCCCTCAAGTGAACCTCGAGGGCCTACCATCCGAGCCTTAGAAGTCGCTGCCTAAAGGTGCTATAGGCACAAATATAAAAAACAAACAAAAAAAAAACTATTTTATAATTGTTGTTTTGCCTTGACTAGACTTGACAGTGACTGGTAACTTGACTCAGCAAAACGCACAATATTTGATGTAGTTGTCTTAAAGCCCAACCTTGTGGTGGTAGGCTGCTGTTCATCTGTGGGTGACCAAAGCACTTTTTGCACCACCTATCCTTTAATGTCAGGAGTCTCGCTGAGGATGTCGAGGGTCATTTGAACGCTAATGACCTCCGACCCGCCTACCGAGCCCTGAAGAAGCTCCGTTCCAAGTCTCCTTCTCGGGCGAGTGCTATTCGAACAGCAGATGGGCGCCTCGTGTCGGACATGGATGGGCAGATGGCTCGTTGGGCTGAGTACTTTGGGCAGTTGTTCACGGTGGACCCTCCAACTGAGCAGCTTCACACCACTGGGTTACAGGCAGTGGATGCCGATCCTCCCATTGACGAAACCGCACCCTCTCTTGACGAAGTCAGAGAGGCTGTAGCAAAGTTGAAGGGTGGAAAGGCAGCTGGTGTTTGTAATATCAGTGCGGAGCTCCTCGAAGCTGGGGGTGAGGCCATGATCCGCGGGTTGCATGCTGTCCTGACTGCTGTGTGGCAATCAGGTACCATTCCTCCTGACTGGAAAAGGGGGCTGGTCGTCCCTACCTGGAAAGGGAAAGGGGATCGTCAGGACTGCAACAATTACCGCGGTATTACACTGCTCAGCGTACCAGGCAAGGTGCTTGCCCATCTATTGCTGACACGAATTCGCAGTCATCTGGTGAAGCATCAGAGACCTCAGCAGTCTGGGTTCACGCCTGGTAAGTCAACAACGGACCGTATCCTAGCGCTTCGTGTCCTGGTGGAACGCCGACGTGAGTTTCGACAGGGGATGCTTGCAGCCTATGTTGATCTCAAGAAGGCGTTTGACTCAGTGCATCGTGAGTCACTCTGGGATCTTCTGCGACTTCGAGGGATTCCTGCAAGGACTATTGGTTTGATAATTGGTCTGTATTCTGGGACTGAGAGTGCTGTGAAGTGTGGGGCAGGTGTATCCAGCTTCTTTCCTGTGAATACAGGAGTGAGGCAAGGGTGCGTCCTTGCCCCATCACTTTTCAACGCTTGTATGGACTGGGTATTGGACAGGGTTGTAGATCAAAGTGATTGTGGAGCATCCGTCGGCAACACCAAGATCACTGATCTTGTTTTTGCCGATGATGCAGTAATCTTTGCTGAGTCACTGGAGGTCCTGGTGATGGCTCTCGAGGCGCTGCACGAGGAGGCAAAGCCTTTGGGACTTGAGGTCTCCTGGCTCAAGACCAAGGTCCAGGTGTTTGGAGACTTACTAGATGAAGCAGTACAGTCTGTTCATGCGTGTGGCGAGGACATTGAGATCTTGGAAAGTTTTACATACCTTGGTAGCGCAGTCCATAATGACGGCGGGTCACGTCAAGAAGCCTTACGGCGGATTGGCATAGCCCACGGTGTTATGGACTCACTCAGCGGGAGTATTTGGCGTTGTCGGTACCTGTGCAGGAGGACAAAGATCCGGATCTTCAAGTCGCTTGTGATCCCTGTCTTACTCTATGGTTGTGAGACATGGACACTAAATAGTGACTTGAAGAGACGAATCAATGCCTTTGGTAATAAGTGTCTTCGCAGAATCATGGGGTATCGCTGGGATGATTACGTGTCAAATCAGCGATTGCACCGTGAGACTGAATTGAGGCCTATTACCTGCATAGTCCGTCAGCGCCAACTTCGGCTATATGGGCATGTGGCACGCTACCCTGAAATCGATCCTTCCCATCGGGTTGTATCTGTAAGAGACAATCCGGCGTGGAGGAGGCCAAGGGGGCGCCCACAAGGCTCGTGGCTGGGGCAAGTTGATGTTTCTTGTCGAGAGCTGCTTGGTATGGGAAAGGAGCCTGCATGGGAACTCGCGCGTGGTGACCCCCGGGAGTGGCGTCGTAGGGTGGGCGAGGCGACGCGCCCCCCGGCGTATGCCCCCAATGATTGATTGATTGATACCCTTTAATTTCCATGTCAGGGGGATGAATAATTATACTTTGTACTTTCAGGGGTATAGTTGCCAGTCTTTCTGCATTTATCCTCTTAGGAGTAACAGTTACTCCTGATGGGCCTTTCAAGCGACCACACCCAGCCATCTGGCGGCTCACCTTCATCATATCCATTGTCTATGAACTCGGCCTGATATTTCTCCTCTACCAGGTGGGTGGGTGTCAGGTACTTTTGTATGTTTGGAAACTTCTGATTTAGATTTTCTGTTGCTCATCCACTTGGATGTGTATTATTACATCTGATGTTAATTCTTTATGTCTTGCTTCTACCTACCTGCCTCTGTCAGCCTTCTCATAGGATTGCAGCACAAGTCTCTTATATTTAAAGTCAGATTTTCTTTCTTTTATTTCTATTTTTCGTTTTTCTTGAACTTGTGACCTACACATACTCTTCCTCTTTGGTTTTTGAGCTCATAGACCCTGTTATTTTATTAAACACCTTTTAAATGCCATATCATGTGCATGAAAACTGAAATCCCAGATCTTAGAAGTGTGGCATGGATGTAAAGAGTTTTACTAAGAAAGAAATGAAAATATGGTGCACACAGCATTTCCAAAAATTTGTTGTGCCTAAGGTTGATGATATAGCTTTTGGTTGAAAAGAATCATGATGCTTGTTTATACACTCAAGGATGAATATAATGATTAACAAGTATGATGATGGATTACCATATCAATGTGATAGATTGATGAAAAAATGTACATGCGCTATTCACATAATTTCAAAAGAATTCATGTGTATAGAACATTATCTGCTGATATGACTGTGACTGCACTGTCATAGCAGTATTGATCATCCACATGAGTGTTTTTGACATTTATATTTTAAGTGTTTATACTATTTTAATGCAAGAACCTGAACCTAATTAGTCAGCATGGTGGGAGAATCAGTACTATATGCATACAAGCAATAGGATTGAAAGCAAAGATGAATGTGGGATGAAAGTGACAGTGATGGGCAATAGCACCATGTTATGGCTATAAGAATCAAATTGATAAATATTTCCACCATTAAATGTGATGTTAAATTATGACATTGATAGATAGGATAATGAACAAATGTGTAACGAATTAAACAAATATTATTGCAGAAATTACTTTAATAATGTATAGGGAATAAATGTGTAATGAATGAAACAAATATGATTGCAGCAATTACTTCAATATTGTGTGGGAGTACAGTGCTCTCTCGCACTTGGCCTGCTTGGATTTTGCGAATTTGAATTTGGTGACAGGGTCGGATTGTGTCAACAGTTCTGCTTTAGTGAATAAACGGTCAAATTGGCCAGTACAGTACTAAGTAAATGTTATATATTTTGAAGAAAATATTTCCATTTGTAAAATTGATAAATAAATAGTGAGGTTGTGTTTTGTTAGATATAGAATTCACAGTAACAAAAAATTCAGCTTTTTAAACATAATTTAAAGTGTGTATACACTGGGGACCTGAATATCGCGGGGGTTACGTTGGGGTTACTTTGCCAATAACGCAAAACCTCGAATATCCAAACGTCCCTTTAAAGCCCCCAAACCCAAAACCTCTCAAAATTTAAAACATCCGCAGCTGAGTGTTTGGCCGCGGTTGGCTGTATGTAAATAATCAGTCGGGATAGATCCAGAGGTTGATGATGGGGGGATGCATACCCACCCCACTGGCTAAGTATAGTATGGTGTAGAATAGGACTGAATATCAAGAAGACATTGGTGACTAATATTGCCCCGAAAGGATTACAGCACAAAGTGTCCAGTCAATTTTTTTTTTTTTTTTTATTTTACGTTGTAGCTTATAGCGCCTGTAGGCATATGGAGAGTCTTGATGTTGGTCGAACTCGCCCGTTGGTGGCGCAGGCTGGATTTTTATAGTGACACCTGTGGTCTCAGGTGAATATCCCATTTTCTGTGATGTTCGGATCCTCAGTTTTAGGCGCATGCATCCCCTAGAATCCACCGTCACACTCGCAATCGGCAGACAGGTATATAGCTGCATGTGGGTTGCTTCTGTCACTCGACGATGGATTTGACAGCTGCTCCTTGGTGAGACTTGAACTCGGGACCTTCTGCTCCCCTACCAGGCTCTTGAAAGAGTTGCCCCCGGCAGGATTCGAACTCGGGACATTGAGCTCAGCCCTCCAAGATGCTAACCACTCGGCCACCGCCTCCCCTGGTTGTCTGTCTGTATGTCTGTCCAGACCCCCTTAACCCATCAAAAATTCTTGGATCCAACCCTGTTGAGCACCAAACGTTCATCACGGAGGTAAATGTTAACTTTAACGTTATAGTGTAATTGGTGGTCAAAACCTATATATTCTGCGGTGTTCTCATGTTTTTCGGAAGATAGAGAGCATAAAATGAAAAGGAAATACATCTCAAACTAATCCCATTTTATAACCTCCGAACCTAACCTAATTCCACGTTTTAACCTCATAATCTGACCAAAGATTAACCTAACCTAAACCTGATTTTACGTTTCAATATTTTAACCTAACCCAACCCCATAGAATACCCCATAAAAAGGAAAACAAAGGTGATGCAAGTCACGAGAAAATGAAAAGCAAGGCTTTTCAGGTAAAGGTTTCTAGGTAAATACTACCCTCATTCATTTCTAAAAACATATAATCAGGCGCCTAGAATTGAAACGGCACAAGCGCCACTTTTAAAAAACTGAGAAAAACGTGCTTAAAGTTTCATCTAAGAAAATCAAGATATGAAACGGCACAAACGCCACTTTTTAACAATGAAAAAAATGCACCTAAAGTGTTTTCAAAGTAAATCAGCAACAAATGAAGATATTGTAATTGGGTTTGTTTTATTAGAAAGGTGTTACCTTCTAGAATTTTTTTTAGTGTTCTGAAAAAAATCGGCTGGTGTGCAGGCTGGTGGCACGATGTCAAAGCTGGGGTTCAAAGCTCAGGGACCAGCCATTTTTTTGTTTTGTTTTTTGTTTTTTTGTAATAATTTTTTTTATACATTCAATATGCAATAGTTGTTAATGTGTTAATGTTTTAACTCTTAAACACTAATTTAATGCAACATCTAATAATAATAATGAGCCAGAATGAGGCGATTTCAATAACAGTGCCAACACGTAACGTCAGGAAGGGCATCCAGTCTTAAATCCCAAGGTCCACCTTGTCCGTGTCTTCTCCATTTACAAAGGGATGATTAAGGCACGTAAAGCAACCTAGAAGAAGAAGAAATAATAATAATAATAATAATAATAATAATAATAATAATAATAATAATAATAATAATAATAATAATAATGACATTATAATGACAATAATAATAACAATAATAATTATGTTGATTACTGTTATTTACCTACTTAGGTAACTAACAAAAAATATTATTATTAATGTGATTAATGCTTAAAGAATGCAGGTTAAAAATTCACACTCACCGCCATGATAGCTGTACATCTGCACGAGATCTTGAGTGTTGTGGAGTGTAGAAACATTAACCTATTCATCATAATCTAGAAGGTGGTCTTCTTCATCCACCTTATCTTGTGATTCCTCTCCAGTGTGTAAGTTTTCTTGGTCCCTGAATATGTTGGTGAAGTACACAGTGTTGCATGGTTTGGAGCCAATGCTTTTTAGCAGATCGTTTAAGTCCAACTTTTTCAGGGTCACGGGCTGAGGGATCCCTGAGTACTCAGGGTTTCATTTGGCCAACTTGACGGTTTGAATGCCTCTCCTGAGTAGCCATCCTGTCCCTTGTGGCAGTCGAGGAACTTGTATTTTGTGTCGTCTTGTAATGTTTCCTGGATGTAAATGCCTTGCTTGTAAGTATTGACTGGCATTTGTAAGATTGCCGTGGGGTTTGTAATGTATTTTTGGCTGTGCGTTTTGTAATGTATTTTTGGCTGTGCGTTTTGTAATGTATTTTTGGCTGTGCGTTTTGTAATGTATTTTTGGCTGTGCGTTTTGTAATGTATTTTTGGCTGTGCGTTTTGTAATGTATTTTTGGCTGTGCGTTTTGTAATGTATTTTTGGCTGTGCGTTTTGTAATGTATTTTTGGAGTTTCCACACGTCTAAGAAATCATTCTGTGTCATTTCCACAACCTCAAAACCCCCTTTAGTACTGCAGTCTTTATTAAGGAAACATAGTTGTCCTTGGTATAAATGTTTGCATGTTTCCGTAATTTCAGCTCAATACTGCCAAAATGTCTGTCACAGGGCAGGTAAGAATGGCCTGGTACAAGGAAGACATGATGCATACTATCAAACGTACCTCCATGTATCAGGCGGAGGCACGTAAGCACAACGTTCAGGTTTTTGTTTTGTCCTGCACAGTTATCAGTTACAAGCACTATTTTTTTTCTCAGTTAGATCATGGTTCATTTGTAAGTACTTCAACAGACAACTTACTACTTCCACACTCCCACGTTTACCAGTTACTTCATCCCACACAAACATTTGGCATTTTTTGGTCTTGAGATTGTGAATACAGAAGTTGTAAGTCCACATCTTTCTTTTATAGTAAGTTACACCTGTGGATAACTTTGGTGTTGGTAGTGTTTGTTGTAAGTCCAAATACAAAGGAAGGACATCAGGGCTATTATAAACACTGGTGGAGAATCAATCAATCAATCATTGGGGGCATACGCCGGGGGGCGCGTCGCCTCGCCCACCCTACGACGCCACTCCCGGGGGTCACCATGCGCGAGTCCCCATGCAGGCTCCTTTCCCATACCAAGCAGCTCTCGACAAGAAACATCAACTTGCCCCAGCCACGAGCCTTGTGGGCGCCCCCTTGGCCTCCTCCACGCCGGATTGTCTCTTACAGATACAACACGATGGGAAGGATCGGTTTCAGGGTAGCGTGCCACATGCCCATATAGCCAAAGTTGGCGCTGACGACTATGCAGGTAATAGGCCTCGATTCAGTCTCACGGTGCAATCGCTGATTTGACACGTAATCATCCCAGCGATACCCCATGATTCTGCGAAGACACTTATTACCAAAGGCATTGATTCGTCTCTTCAAGTCACTATTTAGTGTCCATGTCTCACAACCATAGAGTAAGACAGGGATCACAAGCGACTTGAAGATCCGGATCTTTGTCCTCCTGCACAGTTACCGACAACGCCAAATACTCCCACTGAGCGAGTCCATAACACCGTGGGCTATGCCAATCTGCCGTAAGGCTTCTTGACGTGACCCGCCGTCATTATGGACTGCGCTACCAAGGTATGTAAAACTTTCCAAGATCTCAATGTCCTCGCCACTCACATGAACAGACTGTACTGCTTCATCTAGTAAGTCTCCAAACACCTGGACCTTGGCCTTGAGCCAGGAGACCTCAAGTCCCAAAGGCTTTGCCTCCTCGTGCAGCGCCTCGAGAGCCATCACCAGGACCTCCAGCAACTCAGCAAAGATTACTGCATCATTGGCAAAAACAAGATCAGTGATCTTGGTGTTGCTGACGGATGCTCCACAATCACTTTGATCTACAACCTTGTCCAATACCCAGTCCATACAAGCGTTGAAAAGTGATGGGACAAGGACGCACCCTTGCCTCACTCCTGTATTCACAGGAAAGAAGCTGGATACACCTGCCCCACACTTCACAGCACTCTCAGTCCCAGAATACAGACCAGTTATCAAACCAATAGTCCTTGCAGGAATCCCTCGAAGTCGCAGAAGATCCCAGAGTGACTCACGATGCACTGAGTCAAACTCCTTCTTGAGATCAACATAGGCTGCAAGCATCCCCTGTCGAAACTCACGTCGGCGTTCCACCAGGACACGAAGCGCTAGGATACGGTCCGTTGTTGACTTACCAGGCGTGAACCCAGACTGCTGAGGTCTCTGATGCTTCACCAGATGACTGCGAATTCGTGTCAGCAATAGATGGGCAAGCACCTTGCCTGGTACGCTGAGCAGTGTAATACCGCGGTAATTGTTGCAGTCCTGACGGTCCCCTTTCCCTTTCCAGATAGGGACGACCAGCCCCCTTTTCCAGTCAGGAGGAATGGTACCTGATTGCCACACGGCAGTCAGGACAGCATGCAACCCGCGGATCATGGCCTCACCCCCAGCTTTGAGGAGCTCCGCACTGATATTACAAACACCAGCTGCCTTTCCACCCGTCAGCTTTGCTACAGCCTCTCTGACTTCTTCAAGAGAGGGTGCGGTTTCGTCAATGGGAGGATCGGCATCCACTGCCTGTAATCCAGTGGTGTGAAGCTGCTCAGTTGGAGGGTCCACCGTGAACAACTGCCCAAAGTACTCAGCCCAACGAGCCATCTGCCCATCCATGTCCGACACGAGGCGCCCATCTGCTGTTCGAATAGCACTCGCCCGAGAAGGAGACTTGGAACGGAGCTTCTTCAGGGCTCGGTAGGCGGGTCGGAGGTCATTAGCGTTCAAATGACCCTCGTCATCCTCAGCGAGACTCCTGACATACCTCTCCTTTTCTCTCCCCAGGAGGGTTCTAGTCCGGCGTGACAGAGCCCTGTGCTGGTCCCGGTTCCCAGCCAGCCTAGCAGCGCGACTCTCCTCAATTTTCTCCAGCGTCTCCGTCGAGACAAAACCACGCCTTGACCTCGGGCGCTCCCCAATACACTCCTTAGCAGCCTGTAGAGTTTCACGTTTGAAGGTATCCCACAGTTCTACAGGATCCCCGAGAGCACCGAGCACATCAAACCGATTTGAGACTGCCACCGCATACTCATGAGCACATGTCAAGTCCTTCAGTTTCTCAAGATGAAACACAGTATGGTTACCTCTTGAGATTCTTCTGGACTTGACATGAAGCTTAAGTGTAGCAACAACAAGTCTGTGATCTGTTCCAAAGAACTCAGCACTCCGGTAAACCCTGCAGTTCTGGAGGATCTTCCAACGAGTACTAACGAGGATGTGGTCGATCTCCTTAGCTACCCCTCCGGCATTACTATACCATGTCCAGCGGTGCAGCTCTGGTCTCTGATACCAAGAACCTGCATTTCTCAACCTTCTGGACCTTGCAAAGTTCAGAAGCAGAGAACTGTTGGTGTTTCTGGTACCGGAGCCATGGGGACCAACATACAACTCGTAGCCATCTCTCACAGTGCCAGTAGTAGCATTGAAGTCGCCCAAGACAATGAGTGTGTCCCGAGGAGGACACTGGTCTAATACAGAGTCGAGTTTGGCGTAGAACATCTCCTTCTCTTCAGTTTTACGCATCTCGGGAGGAGCGTACACTGCAACAAGAGACATGAAACCCAGAGTGTGTTTCATCCTCACCCGCATTATACGCTCATCAACCGGAGTAACCTCAACAACTGACGGCTGCAGTTTGCTGGAGATGCCTATAGCTACACCCCGTACACGGTGACCATTGCTCATGCCGGACCAGTAGTAGGTGTAACCCCCACTGCTAGTCTCGCCACTGCCAGGCCTCCTCGTCTCAGAGAGTCCCACTATATCCACCCTCAGCCTACTGAGCTCGCCCGATAGGAGAGGTAGTCGATGATCGTCTGAGAGGCTCAGAATGTTCCACGAGCCCACACGAAGAACCCTCCGCAGGTTGATCCCAGGAGTGATTCGACGGGCAGGCGCCGCCTCTGCACCGCCCCGGCCACCCCCATAAGAAAAAGTTGGGCTAGGGGGCCCTACCACTTGATTTAGAGTGCGGGATTCCCAAGGGCTTTGCCCCGTACTCGTCATAGGCAGACCCTCTCCTGCGTCGGCATAGGAGGGGTTTGCATGGTCGGGCCCCCCGACAAAACTGGGTCGGGGGCGCGATTACCGCGCCCCTGGCCTCTGGTGGAGAAGTTTACCAGAAAATCCTAGCCTTCCCTGGCTAGGTCTGCATGCTCCTTCATCTCCTGCTCAGCCTCCCGCACCTGCTCATCACTACTAGGCTGTGTACGTAGGGCGTCAATCCTGGCACGCAACTTGCCACACGTGTTGCAAGTGTCTATTTTCACTGGTGCGAAGCCCAAGTTGAACTGGGTGTTGAATATGTTTCTGTAGTAACTGATCTTCACTGTGTTTACCGTAGGGTGTTCCTTGACCATCCAAGCAACGTACAATTCGTACAAACTGGTCGGGTTCAGTTCCGTAGACAGGTATTTCGTGTGGGGGGACTTGGCTCGGGTGTAGTGTGACCCAACAGTAGGCATAGATTTGATGTGTTCTCGGACACACTCAACAACTTCCTCGGTTTTTTTTTGTGGCTGTTGGCTGTCTCCCCCGCTTGTCTGGTACAGGTGTTCCTGTCTTTGTCAGTTTTTCAATAACAGTGCACACTCGTCTTGCTGTTATTCCAAATATAGATAAGAACCCTGCCTTGCATACTGTGTACTCCACATCATTATATGTTAAGCCCCACTGCTCTGGGGGAGACAGGGGGGCTCAACGGGGGGTTTGAAGCTTCTGTTAGCGGACCCCCAAACCCGCTACGGTTCTACCCAATCGGTCGCTGGCGTGGCATGACAACTAACCTCAACACCCCTACCTGTCGGGGGCCAGGTTGGGCGTATCTCCAGGTACTGAAAGTAAACGGGCAGTGCCCGGCCGTGTCGTCGGAGATACGGGGAGCTTGGTTCCCCAGGCTAGCAATAGCCCCGGCATTGCCGGGACGACCCTCCCTGTCCCCCCTAGGGTCCCTGGCTGGATACAGGTCCCCTAGGGGCATCCTTAATCGCCTGCCCTATCATGCACTCAATCATATGGCAATACGTCACCAGCTGCTGCGTAGCCTCCTTGTAAATCGGGGATGTCCAAGGGTTCTTAATTCCTGCTGGGCAAGTCCCGTCCTGCTGGGCAAGTCCCGCCCTGCTCCCGGGCCCTGAAGGGCCACAGACGAGGAGCTACAAGGGCAGGTGTGAAACAAGGTCGTCGTGGCCCGTAGAGTTTCACCTGCCCCACGGGGCAAGCAGGCGGCCTCGGGGCGTGGCGGAGCGGGCCCCGCGCTGCTTCCCCGGGAAGCCTCGTTGTAGTTACATGAGCAAGTTTGAGACCCCACACTCACGAAGGGACACCAAAGTATCTCTCCATCTCTTCACTAATACACTAGTCTCGTATAAGAGGTCACCGTGACACCGTCAGGCGTGTGCCCACACCGGAGGATATATAGAATCTGATCCTCTCTCCCCTGTGTTCAGGGAGAGGCCAGGCGTGTGTCGGTGGGCACGGCCAAAGGTCCTATCAGTCTGACAGCTATGAAGTGAGGTGCAAGGTGACGGCGAGGAGAGAAGAGTGTTGGTTCAGCATTATTCTTTCTTCTCCTCACCCTCTCACTCCCTCACCTTCTCTCACTCTCCCTCACCTTCTATCACTCTCTCTCACCCTCTCTCACTCTCTCACTCTCCCTCCCCTCGTGGACGTTCATCTGCAGAATACCTAATCGTCAGCGACTTTGCAGGTGGCGGCTGCCCACCCCTTCGCGGGCTGATAAGGAAAAGTTGCATCAGCGAAAACCATCGTCCCCTCTCGCCTCCACTACTGCTATCAGAGATTCTCTCTCCTTCCCTTATTTATTCTATCCTACTCTCCTTCCTTTCCTTCGCTTTCCTTTAGGCCCTCACATTATACATCACTGTATACATCACTGTCTGGGTGCGTGTTGGGGCTTCGTCACCTAGCGGCTTCCTGCGCCTCTTAACTGGTGCCGAGTGAACAAGCCTCTGAAGGTAGGCTGTCTGTTTGTCATAGGAAGCAAGATCCCAAAAGCTTTTAAACACTACACTGATCACTGGCATGGTAACTTTCGCAAAACATCCATCGCGGCAAGGTGGACCAATCTTTTTCTCTTCTACCACTTTCCCAGTGGAAACACTTTTATATTCCTTTCCTGAATTACGCGCCATTTTTGCTTTTACCCTCTTCCATTCCTGTTCATTACGCAGCCTTTTGCATGAACGGGAAGGGCGTGGCTCATTTTCCACCACCTCTACACTTTCACCAGACACTGATTCACTACCATCCTCAGCCATGGTGCACAACACTCATTAGTTCTATAAGAAAAAAGCAAGAAATCACGGAGCTCTACAGATCACCTCGAGGAAATTCGCGCTCCACAGAGTAAACATTGTGTACTAGGTCTGAGGCGGGATGGAAACAGCACGCTCATTGGCTCAGAGGACTGCCAGTTGCCCTGATTGGCTTGTCGTCTACTCGATGAAGTATAACCGTTCTCATTGGGCCGTTGCAAAGTGGTGATACCATTGGCCAATATTTCGGAGTTAAAGAGACGGTGAGACTTGTGTCATTTCTACACTAAGCGGTTGCAGATCTCAGGCGAGGGAAGCGTACAGACAACAAATTATGGTTTTCTATGGGAATTTCAACCCTCTTGCAGTACACAAAAGGCCTAAATCCACTCTTGTTGTAAGATAGACTACCTCTATTGTAGCGAGAGGTGGTGAAAACTCATTTTTGGCTGGGGTGGCGCTTGTGCCGTTTCAATTCTAGGCGCCTGATATCTGAAAGTAGTGATTTGTGATGGAAACTCTAGAGATAAAGGTTTTCAGAATTCATTTAAGGGGAACGGGTTGTTTATTTTGGAAATTCTTATTAATGATTCTATTGATATGAAAATATTATGTTAAGTCGAGATGAATGAGTGCTAGGGTCCAAAAGGTCCCCAGGCTACCTTACCTTTTCTCCCTCCTGCCCCTCCCTTCGCCCCTCCCCTGGCTCTTAACCGGATTTTTTAAAGTTCTCCTTGAACAGTTTTTATTATACAGTCATGTGCTTCATGTGTAGGAACAGTCATACCATGTATGGTCTTTGGTGAAATAATGCAATTTATTTTATAGCGAGTTTAATTAGTCGAAGAAAAAACTATTCTTTGAAAGTCAAATTTTTTACAAAAAACCTGGATAAAAAAATTCAATTACATTAAACCCTCTCTGATTCGAACCCCTATAATTAGACATTCGGATAATTTGACCTGTTTCAGGCCCAGTTCGAATGTTTCAACAGCTTTCCATAATCCGAACTGAAGTTCAAATTGTCCGCACATTGTTCGAATTGTCCAACAATATGTGCAGGAAGCGCACATTGTCAGAGTTTTCTGCAGCATCTTCCACCTCCTCTGTGCCATCCACTTAGTCAGCCAGCCTCCACATCACCTCTGACACATTAAGCACCTCAAGCACTGAAGCCATTACCTTACAAATCCCCAGAGTAACACTACTGTTGCATTCAGTAGCGGTCACCCTCCCTACTGAACGATACTGAATGCTTTACAAAACACATTGCTACCAATATAGCAGCTGCCAAAATGTATCTCTGTGGCTATTCTTATTGTTGCTGAATAACTTGTTGATGACCCTGTCTTTGATGCAGCAGAAGTTATAGCAGCAGGAAATGAAATATTAAGGAGGCAAGAAGAGGAGTCTTTCTTTGCCTTTTGCTTTCATACCTTATTGTGGCGCGAGCTGGCAACTCAGTGGCGATCCACCTCCCAGCAGGGCTGTAGTGCGGGGGCTTGCGCTAGGCATACTCTATGCTGACGTCACCATGTGCCTCCGTGTGCACCCGTGAGCGTTGCCTTACTGAACGCAGCCCTTGCCTGAAGACACTATCAGTGACGCCTGAGTGCTCAGTGTACATTAGTACTGCATTGCAAGACTTCAGTATCAGCCATGCTTTGGTGAGTACAAGTGCTACAATCTGTGCTGCTTTTGGCATGTTTTAGTGAGTTCTTATTGTGTGGAGGGGCTAGAGGTAACCATTGGATAATTTGGACTTTCGGCTAATTCGACCCAGGTCTCCCCCCAATTCGTTCGAATTAGAGAGAGTACTGTAATTATAAAATATCGGGTTATTACGTTAAAACACTGGCCTTTTGATTTTGCAGACTTTTTTTTTGTTTAATTGAAATTAGTGCATAAATGACTGAGGAGATTCAAAGGTGAAGAAATCATGTTGTGAGAAATGGTCTGTTAAAATTTTGAATACTTTTCAAGACTGCTTTTCCAATCTATAAGGTCGGTTCTATATATCATTAGATCTATTTTTCTATCCTCTTTTCATATCAAAATAAGCACAGTACACTCAACCCTCGGCTATCGCACCTTATTGGTGCTGCTATCGGCGCTCTATAGCCGAACAATAGAACTAATGGTAATAATTTTTTTTGGTGCCAGTTTCCCAAGATGACCACATATTTTATAACTTTTTTCATGTTTTTACCCTGTTTTTTTTTTCAACATATGAAATATTACATCAAATCAGGAATCATAAAAACAAAAACAAATTTACAGCACTTTATTTACCTTTTTTGGGATGATGGGGATGGGATTAGATGGATGGGAATATTCTGAGGCTTGTGTGAAGTGTTATTATTTATGACCACCACAACGAGGCTCTAACTCATCCAGGATGTCTTCAATTGTTGCACTACCTCCAGGGCCTACCATCCGAACCCTGGAGGTCACTGGCTATTGGACAAAATGTAAAAAAAAAAAAAAAAAAAAAAAAAAAAAAAAAAATATGCATGATAACTGTAAAACGCGATAGCTTGATGCACTATAGCGGAGGTTTGAGTTTCATTTAGGTATGCGTGATAGCCGTAAAACGCGATAGCCGAATGCGCGATAGCCTAGGGTTGAGTGTATACTGTATATACAGTTTTTACTTCTTACGAACACGCAGGACTCGCTGAAGGTCAGAAAGTTTGTATTATTTCAGGCTCCTGGTCTTCCCCCTCATGGGTATTATCTCTTTCGAGAGGATGTATTCCAGTTTTATTGTTTCAAATCCATCCGGTTGATATGATGACTCATTTTCATAGGAACCGCGAAAATATAAGTTTTCTAACTCTCCGCCTGCAGATGATAATAATTTCATTTGCGCTGCTAGGTTCCTCTTCTGTTCCTTCTAATAGTATTGATTGTTTATCATATCTTGGTAAATCATGCTCCTGAGAAGTAGAAGGACAGGCAAGACTAATTTTTGGGACATTGAAATATCCTGCTGGGCGGGAGAGATGTGGGATGTACCGTATTTTAGGGCTTATAAGACGCTGCATCTTGGAAGATGCACTCTGATTTTGGAAAGAAATTTTGAAGAAAAAAAAAATCAGTAGGCGGTGACGAAAATTGGTAGGCGGTGGTCCGAACTGTCTTTCTGCTGCTCTGATCCCATGTTCTTTGGCATATCATACAACTTTAAGCTTGTATGCGATAGTATTAAGTAAATTGTTTTGATGAATTTGTCATGGGTGATAATTTCGAGGACTGAAAAAAGCTTGTGATACAAGTGACAGCCTCGTGGTAAACGATACATCAATGCTAGCAGACGATAGCGCTGTTGGGCGCCAGTAAACATCGCAGTGTGAGGACAGATTAGTTGATTTGAATGTCTTATGGTATTCAAAATACTTGTTACTGGTAAGTACTGAGGTTACATCATATAAGAGGCTGCATTGAAAGCTACCTAAGCTAACCTCCTACAACATTCGTCTTGGGAGACGCATGAGTATTTTTCAGGGTATTTTTTAGGGGAAAAAGTGCGTCTTATAAGCCGTAAAATTCGGTAGGCGTTGAGGGTCCCGCGGGAGCTCCCTGATACGACACTGGACTCTGCTCACGGCTATTTTTTCAATTTTCCCTCGTTTGTTCTCTATGCTATTCCTCTTGTCTCTTGCAACATAAAGGTGCGTCTTCCCTCTTGATAATTAAGGCATTTAGCTTGTTCTGGTATGCCGGCAGCGTGCAAAACAGCAGGTGGAGGGTTGTGGACAAGATGCTTGACACCTTTCGTCTCTCTTTTGAACATACACACTCACTGTCGCTTACTAGCTACCGCTATCTTGCCTGAGACCTACAGGGAGTCTAAATTGCCAAGTAGAGCTATACACTCGACCCTCAATTTTCCGGACCTCCTATTGCCGGATTTCGGATTTCCCGGTCATTGTCTGCCCCAGGACATACACTCATACCTCGATTTCCCGGATATCGGATTTGCCGGACAAAATCCGAGGTCAGGGAATATGTCAAAGTCCAAGACAATTTTTTTTTTTTTTTTTTTTTTTTTTTTTTTTTTTTTTTTTTTTTTTTTTTTTTTTTTTTTTTTACGTTGAAATGCCTGGTCCTGTTCGTAAATTGACAAAGTTGTCCGGCGGTCCGAGCGTCTCCTGTCACCCCTGGTCAGTGTCCGTGCCTCCCGCCAGGTGGCAGCATGCTCAGCGGTCGTATTGTTTACATTTGGGCACATGACACTCACGGTTCACCTGCACAGGCTCCGTCAGTCCCCTGACTCCCACTGCCCCTGGTGCAGGAACATCTCTGAGACTATTGAACACTTTCTGCTGCCTCCCGCCAGGTGGCAGCATCCTCAGCGGTCGTATTGTTTACATTTGGACACACGACACTCACGGTTCACCTGCACAGCCTCCGTTAGTCCCCTGACCCGCACTGCCCCTGGTGCAGGAACGTCTCTTGAGACTATTGAACACTTTCTGCTGCCTCCCGCCAGGTGGCAGGCTCAGCAGACGTAAAAGTCCGCGGCGGAGCAGTTGATATTGACTGTTGCCGGACAGTAAATACTAGAGTAGGATAAACGTCCGGGGGTGGGTAATGGCATCGGACTTTTTTTTTTTTTTTTTTTTTTTTTAGGATATTTCCTGGATTGTTGCGATTCCCGGACTTTTGCGATTCCCGGACCAGTGCTCCCCCCTATTAGTCCGAGAAAACGAGGTTTGTGTGTATTTGGCATGGTCGGACATATGTCCGGAATAGTCCGGGACATTCAGGAAAGTACGGCATTCAAATTTCCCGCGCAGCGAGGTTCCCGATTGTTAGTTCGAAGATGCTGCCACTAGGGATCAGGGCAGGGATGCTCGAAAATCCCTCGTAAGGGACAACTTACGAGTGTATGGCTACAATTACCTTACGAGGGTGGGCTGAGGGAGATGCTCGTACCGAGCCGTCACTCCCGTACGGTTATCGGTGGCCTCTGGGTGGGGAATATAGGGATATTCTAGGGATATGTGTGTGAAAATTCTGCTAACCAATCACAGAGCAGCGCCTCGCATGACGCGGCTTTATCTAGCCAATCATCATGCTCTCAGCTGTCAGGGAGCCCGATAAATAGATTTAAAGAGACTTCAAATGCCGCTGTTGTGCTGAAATCGGCCTCTTTCGGAAATCGTCCCGCGGACGCTTATTTAACCTAAATAACTCTACAAAACTTAACACAAACCTATCATAAACCTTACCTAACCTAAACTAGACCTAAACATAACATAACCTAAACCTAAAAACTATGTTTGCCGGTGTTGAGCTAAGATCGGCTGATTTCCGAAATAGGGCCGATTTTAGCTCACTATCGCCAGAATGTTACGATAATACATAGCTGCCATATTAGCCTTTCAGCGTAGTATTCTCCCACTGATTACTACAGAGACGTACCCAGGGTATACCTTGATGCGCTGATCATAGGTTCGAGTCTCACGTGCCCGAAATTAGTATCTATAGACCACTGCTGGCCCGCGCCGTACGTATGCCGTATCCGTGGCCCTGGCGGTACTCTGTTATAGTGGATGAGAACTGCGTGTTCGCTCTTTAGGTCAGACAAGACACACGGGGGGGCTAACACCTCACTGTGACACACGTGACACTTGTGTGCAAGGATAGTATAACTTTATAACATCCTTGCTTGTGTG
Organism: Chionoecetes opilio; assembly: GCA_016584305.1. NCBI lineage: Eukaryota > Metazoa > Arthropoda > Malacostraca > Decapoda > Majidae > Chionoecetes > Chionoecetes opilio. The sequence goes on along the minus strand of JACEEZ010000961.1, from coordinate 128,327 downwards.
TATACGTGCGTGTGTACTAGTACGTCAGACATTTGATACCACCACCACCACCGCATCATTATAGTGGCCAAACTTGTATGATGAACTATACGTTTGGATTCAAGAAGTCGACCGATATATATATTCAATATATAGGTTTGCCCTGATATGAATTTATTACAAGTACTATAGGTATTGTATGTTAAATATGATATATATGGAGTCAATGAAGCAATAAACACATCACATTACAAACAGGCAAGCATGAAATGGCTCTATAATACACAATAAACATAAAGTATAGTGATATAACTTGTAATGTATTGTTTGTTGATCTCTAGCCGCTTCAAATTTCACTCCCTTAGGGAGTTAAGGGTCCTCCCGACCACCCTTAGCCTCGCGGTCCCGTAGCAAGTGAGAAAACGGTTTGAGCATCTCCCTTAGAGGCGCTACGAGGTAAAAGTCCCTTAGGGTAATACTTACGGGCCCGTAACTCTTTCGAGCATCTCTGCCCGATACAGCCGCTCGGGGTGAGTATTATCGCAAAAATGTCTCCTGTAGTACCGCCCAAGGACCCAAAACGTACTAAAAAAACAACACCTTACTGTTTACCAGATAAAGTCTGAATGGCTACACCTCCCGGACTTTTGCGGTTCCCGGACTTATGGGGTTCCCGGACTTATGGGGTTCCCGGACTTATGGGGTTCCCGGACTTATGGGGTTCCCGGACTTATGGGGTTCCCGGACTTATGGGGTTCCCGGACTTATGGGGTTCCCGGACTTATGGGGTTCCCGGACTTATGGGGTTCCCGGACTGGGCTAACCCCCTAATAGTCCGGAAAATGGAGGGTCGAGTGTATTTTTAACTATTTCATCAAAATATATGCAGTTTTTTACAACATATTTGCGAATACTGCCTTGCAAGACGGAAAAATACACAGAGTAGGGGCTACATTTCAGGCCATAACTCGACAGATATAGTGAATTAGTGAATATACAGTAAACCTTCTCGTATTCAGACCCTCATATATGGACTTCGACGTTATTCGGACCTCCTCCTCCTTTTTTTTTTTTTTTAGGGGTAGGTAGGGTGTGATGATGTGAGTCAGGGAGGTTAGAGGCCCAGGCAGCCGGGCAGAGCATTTATGATCCATCACTGAGCATATACTTTGTATACTGTAATTGTGGTTTCTTTGTTGTGTCCAAATGTTGTATTGGCGAGTGATCTGAGGCCATTGAGCCTTGGGCCCAGATCCAGGAACGGAGGTCGTATCTCCAGCTACAACATGCTCTCCCACCACCTAGATACTACCTGCCCTTACTACCGTATCCAGCAAGCCTCCCTCGTTAGGTAGTTAACAGGTAGGAAGGCCCTGACTGGCTTGGACGAGTAATGACGTCATCAAACTTGTCATCAGTCACCAGCCAATGACAAACTGTTTCTAAAACTTCTGGACCAATCACAAGTCAACAAGACGTTTGACACGGCCTTTAAAGGTCAATTCATACGGACACTTTATCCGTTAGTGTTATGGGGTGGCCGCGGCAAGAATGTTTCCCCGTCACTGGCTACCCCGCCACCTCAACACCTTTAAATATCCCTTATTTTTTAAAAAAAAGGAGGAGGAGGTCCGAATAATGTCGAAGTCCGAATAATGAGGTCAGATCGTCAGTACGGTTTCCGTAAAGGGCGATCTACTGGCGATCTAGCTTTCCTAACTGAATCTTGGTCATCCAACTTTAGGGGTTTCGGTGAAACTTTTGCTGTTGCTCTTGACATATCAAAAGCTTTTGATAGAGTCTGGCACAAATCTTTAATTTCCAAACTACCCTCATTCGGTTTCTATCATTCTCTCTGTAACTTCATCTTAAGTTTCCTTTCAAACCCTTCTATTGCAGCTACTGTAGACGGACATTGTTCTTCTCCTAAATCTATCAATAGTGGTGTTCCCCAAGGTTCTGTCCTATCACCCACTCTCTTTCTATTATTCATTAATGATCTTCTAAGTCTAACTCAAAGCCCTATCCACTCCTACGCTGATGATTCTACCCTGCATTTTTCAACGTCGTTTATTAGACGTCAAACTCAACAGGAACTAAGTGATTCACGGAGAGATGCCACCGAGCGCCTAACTTCTGATCTTTCTATAATTTCTGATTGGGGCAAAGCAAACCTTGTTTTGTTCAATGCCTTAAAAACCCAATTTCTTCACCTATCTACTCGACAAAACCTACCAGATAACTATCCCCTTTTCTTCAATGACACTCAACTGTCTCCTTCTTCTACAATGAACATTCTAGGACTATCCTTTACTAAAAATCTGAACTGGAAATCTCACATCTCATCTCTTGCTAAAACAGCTTCTAAGAAGTTAGGTGTCCTGTGGCGTCTGTGTCCTTTTTTTTCTCCCTCCCAATTACTTGCTCTCTACAGGGGCCTTATCCGCCCATGTATGGAGTATGTCTCACATGTTTGGGGAGGATCCACTCATACAGCTCTCCTAAAAAGGGTTGAGTCAAAAGCTTTTCGTCTCATCAACTCCTCTCCTCTGACTGACTGTCTTCAATCTTTAAATCACCGCCGCAATGTTGCTTCTCTTGCTCTCTTCTACCATTATTTTCATGCTCACTGCTCTTCTGAACTTGCTAACTGCATGCCTCCCCCACTCCCGCGGCCTCGCTGCACAAGACTTTCTACTCATTCTCATCCCAGAATCAGAATCAGAATAAAAAAAGAAAAGCAAGAGGGGGGAAGTGGGGACAGGGAGAAGAATAGATGGGTGAGAGAAGCGAGGCTAGTATGAGAAAAAAGACATGGGGCTTAACCCAAGCGCTGTTCGTGTTTTTTGTAGGTGGGTCGGTCTGTGTAGCGTACTCTCAACCCAACTCAACTCAATCAGAAACCAAGCTGGGGTGACAGGACAGGGGAGGGGGAAGAAGGTACCCTTGGCCATAGACCACTGTATACCTGGACTGTTCACGCGACAATGTTTTGAATTGCGGGGTTGCATAGGGGCCCGCGGGGCGCCCGACAAAGAGATATAGTGGTCTATGGACTATCATATAGACTGGTTTATCAGTATTTATGGTATACTGTAATCTTCGTAAATGTTTGTTCTATAATATTATCAAATAAAAAACAGTAAAACACGCTAAAGAAATGCCATTACGAGACTATGAAGAAATATGCATGAACTTAATATTCACTTAACTCTTCGCCATTTAAAACTTTGCGAGTCAACTTTTATCATGAAGGGTATCAATAGAAGCGCAATTTTATTAGCTTTCCATTGATGTATTTCGTTATCTGATAAATTAATTAGAACCATGCATAAATTAGCGTTAAATAAAAAAATAAAATCATCAATCTGGTCATTTTCCCGATTGATGATGTTATTTATTTACTTATATATTTCGTTTTCTGATAAATGAATTAGTACCATGTATAAATTAGCGTTACCTAAATAAGTAACCTCATCATTCGGGAAAATTACCCGATTGATGATTTTATTTATTTAGTTAACGCTAATTTATGCATGGTTCTAATTCATTTATCAGATAACAAAATATAGCAATGGAAAGCTAATAAAATTGCGCTTCTATTGATACCCTTCATGATAAAAGTTGACTCGCAAAGTTTTAAATGGCGAAGAGTTGAAGTGAATATTAAGTTCATGCATATTTCTTCATAGTCTCGTAATGGCATTTCTTTAGCGTGTTTTACTGTTTTTTATTTGATAATATTATAGAACAAACATTTACGAAGATTACAGTATATCATATATACTGATAAACCAGTCTATATGATCCGTATATATATATATATATATATATGAATCCGAGCGGCCCTCCGACTTCGGGCCCTTGCGCGACAAGCTGATATTCCGTGCGCAGTCCAGGTATGTAGTGGTCTATGCCTTGGCACATCCAAGGCAACACCAGGCCCACCCCCCATCGCCCGGACGAACAGCCGTTGGCATTTTATTCATAAAGATATATCGTTTACAATATACAAGAATGTTTACAATATGGTATACATAAATATTATGTTGTCTATTTCAGGATACACGTTGAACGTTGGATGATGAGGTTACGGTGGAGTGTTATACATAGGTAGCAAGGTATATACAGGGAGGTCCCGTTATACGAGCATTCGATATACGAGCATTCGATATACGAGAATCCGATGATACGAGATGTGTAAATTAGGGTCTATTTTCAATATACAAGATCGAAAATCCAATGCTACGACATTCAAACTGGGGTGAGTAAAATTAACAAGTTATTTACTAAAGTAAATTAAAAGTTATTTACTAAAATTATAAAGTCATTTACTGACTACATTACCCTCCCGAGTTTCACGCTATGCGAGTTTCGCGATCCTCGAGTTTTGCGCTGAGTCCTAAATTCTTACCATCCCGACTTTGGCGCATTATATCCCCGAGTTTTGCGTTTTTTTTTTTTTTGTGTGTGTGTGTGTGTGTGTGTGTGTGTGTGTGTGTGTGTGCGTGCCTACAGCGCCATTAGGCAGTGACCTCCAGGAGTGGGATGATAGGCCCTGGAGGTTAACTTGAGGGCTGTGATGGTTGGCCCTTGCCCGTGGTGGTGCAGACAGAATTTCTATAGTGATGCCTGTGATTAGAGGCTCATGCCGCCCCCTGTGTCCTCCGATGCACTCGCAATCGAAGGTAGAGCTAATGGGCAGCATGTGGGTGTTCTTAGGCCACTCAACAGTGCAGAGAAAGATTTTAAGTGGATTTTACATCCCTCATCAAGGATCGAACTCGGATCACCGAGAACACCACTTGGAGACTTCTTCTTCTTGTGACCTTTTCTGCTTAGTATCACTTTGTAGGTGTCGTCTGTCAAGCTCAATCTCAAGCTCCTCTCCTCCCTCCCCTTCTCTACGTCAGTGCTGCCGAAGCACCACCCGTGGAGGCGTGGTCCACCAACCCTAGGGTAACACCCATATACCCATTCACTGCTGGGTGGACAGGGGCTTGGGCATTTTTCAGGATATTTTTTTTGGGAAAAAGCGGTGATCCTTATAAGCTGTAAAATACGGTACTACACCACCCTCAAGTTTTACCTCAGGGCTACCATCTTACCCCTGGAGGTCAACTGCCTAACGGCGCTGTGGTCAGTACCACACACCCCAAAAAAAAAAAAAAAAAAAAACTGACTAAATAAGAATTTTTAGTGTTTTCAATACCCGAGTTTCGCGATCCGCGAGTTTCGCGCTATGCCTCCGGAAGAAAGCAAGCGCGAAACTCGGGAGGGCTGTGATGGTTGGCCCTTGCCCGTGGTGGCGCAGACAGAATTTCTATAGTGACGCGTGTGATTAGAGGCTCATGCCGGCCCCTGTGTCCTCCGATGCACTTGCAATCGAAGGTAGAGTTAATGGGCAGCGTGTGGGTGTTCTTAGACTACTCAACGGTGCAGAGAAAGATTTTAAGTGGATTTTACAGCTCATCAAGGATCGAACTCGGATCACCGAGAACGCCACTCGGAGACTTCTTCTTCTTGTGACCTATTCTGCTTAGTATCGCTTTGTAGGTCATCTGTCAAGCTCGTGCTCGAGCTTGACACATATCTTGACACTAACCACTCTGCTACCGCCTCCCATAAGAGACGTACGGGACACGTCTTCCTTCCTTCCTGCTTAGTATAGTACACACAAACCTCGATTTCCCGGACTAATAGGGGGGAGCACTGGTCCGGGAACCGCAAAAGTCTGGGAATCGCAAGTAAAAAAAAAAAAAAAAAAAAAAAAAAAAAATATATATATATATATTTTTTTTTACTTGCGATTCCCAGATATATATATATATATATATATATAATATATATATATATATATATATATATATATATATATATATATATATATATACAGTAAAAGCCTTATAACTCGGCACGATAGGGGCTCTGGCCCTAGCCGAGTTATGCAATGTCCTCCTCTGATATGGGTAAAAAAAAAAAAAAAAAATACAGTACTGTAAAAGCATAAAAACTACACTTACCAATGAACAGGTAGCAGCAGGCATGTAATCCAAGGAGAGGGGAGCCTTGTTGTAACATGTAGAAGATGTTAGGGGACTCAGTCGCATTTTAACACTGGTATCACTCTAATCACTTTATAATCACAACTCTATACTATATTGTATCGAGTCTACTGTACCTGTACAACTTGAATTTACATCACTTGAGCACTTAATTACTGCAACACTATGCCCTGTCCATTAACTCTACCTTCGACTGTGAGTGCATGGGAGGACACAGGGGGGGGCATGAGCCTCTAATCACAGGCGTCACTATAAGAATCCTGCCTGTGCCACCACGGGCGAGGGCCAACCATCACAGCCCTCGAGTGAGCCTCCAGGGCCTACCATCCCACCCATGGAGCTCACTGCCTACACTGCTATAGGCATAGGTGAAAAAAAAAAAAAAAAAAAAAAATAAATAAAAAAAAATACCCTTCTCTCTGCCATGCCGAGTTATATCAAATTCCGAGTTATACAGTGCCGAGTTATAAGGCTTTTACTGTGTGTGTATATATATATATATATATATATATATATATATATATATATATATATATATATATATATATATATATATATATATATATATATAGTCCGATGCCATTACCCACCCCCGGACGTTTATCCTACTCTAGTATTTATTTACTGTCCGGCAACCGACAATATCAACTACCCCGCCGCGGACTTTTACGTCCGCTGAGCATGCAGCCATCTAGCGGGAGGCAGCAGAAAGTGTTCAATAGTCTCAAGAGACGTTCCTGCACCAGGGGCAGTGGGGGTCAGGGGACTAACGGAGGCTGTGCAGGTGAACCGTGAATGTTGTGTGCCCAAATGTAAACAATACGACCGCTGAGCATGCTGCCACCTGGCGGGAGGCGCGGACACTGACCAGGGGGGACAGGAGACGCTCGGACCGCCGGACAACTTGGTCAATTTACGAACAGGACCAGGCATTTCAACGTTTAAAAAAAAAAAAAAAAAAAAAAAAAAAAAAAAAATTGCTCGAGACTCTGACATATCCCCGGACCTCGGATTTTGTCCGGCAAATCCGATATCCGGGAAATCGAGTTTTGTGTGTATTATAATAGGCTTAGTATAGCTTGTATGTAGTTTTGCTTTTTTGTTTTCCTTTTGTTTGTGTTTTTCTCTACAGGAGCAGCCGGTGTCGCATAAGATAGGTAACACCTCGAATTAAGTAGCACCTTACCTTACCTTTGTTCACGGTGGACCCTCCAACTGAGCAGCTTCACACCACTGGGTTACAGGCATTGGATGCCGATCCTCCCATTGACGAAACCGCACCCTCTCTTGACGAAGTCAGAGAGGCTGTAGCAAAGTTGAAGGGTGGAAAGGCAGCTGGTGTTTGTAATATCAGTGCGGAGCTCCTCAAAGCTGGGGGTGAAGCCATGATCCGCGGGTTGCATGCTGTCCTGACTGCCGTGTGGCAATCAGGTACCATTCCTCCTGACTGGAAAAGGGGGCTGGTCGTCCCTATCTGGAAAGGGAAAGGGGACCGTCAGGACTGCAACAATTACCGCGGTATTACACTGCTCAGCGTACCAGGCAAGCTGCTTGCCCATCTATTGCTGACACGAATTCGCAGCCATCTGGTGAAGCATCAGAGACCTCAGCAGTCTGGGTTCACGCCTGGTAAGTCAACAACGGACCGTATCCTAGCGCTTCGTGTCCTGGTGGAACGCCGACGTGAGTTTCGACAGGGGATGCTTGCAGCCTATGTTGATCTCAAGAAGGCGTTTGACTCAGTGCATCGTGAGTCACTGGGATCTTCTGCGACTTTGAGGGATTCCTGCAAGGACTATTGGTTTGATAACTGGTCTGTATTCTGGGACTGAGAGTGCTGTGAAGTGTGGGGAAGGTATATCTAGCTTCTTTCCTGTGAATACAGGAGTGAGGCAAGGGTGCATCCTTGCCCCATCACTTTTCAACGCTTGTATGGACTGGGTATTGGACAAGGTTGTAGATCAAAGTGATTGTGGAGCATCCGTCGGCAACACCAAGATCACTGATCTTGTTTTTGCCGATGATGCAGTAATCTTTGCTGAGTCGCTGGAGGTCCTGGTGATGGCTCTCGTGGCGCTGCACGAGGAGGCAAAGCCTTTGGGACTTGAGGTCTCCTAGCTCAAGACCAAGGTCCAGGTGTTTGGAGACTTACTAGATGAAGCAGTACAGTCTGTTCATGCGTGTGGCGAGGACATTGAGATCTTGGAAAGTTTTACATACATTGGTAGCGCAGTCCATAATGACGGCGGGTCACGTCAAGAAGTCTTACGGCAGATTGGCATAGCCCACGGTGTTATGGACTCGCTCAGCGGGAGTATTTGGCGTTGTCGGTACCTGTGCAGGAGGACAAAGATCCGGATCTTCAAGTCGCTTGTGATCCCTGTCTTACTCTATGGTTGTGAGACATGGACACTAAATAGTGACTTGAAGAGACGAATCAATGCCTTTGGTAATAAGTGTCTTCGCAGAATCATGGGGTATCGCTGGGATGATTACGTGTCAAATCAGCGATTGCACTGTGAGACTGAATCGAGGCCTATTACCTGCATAGTCCGTCAGCGCCAACTTTGGCTATATGGGCATGTGGCACGCTACCCTGAAACCGATCTTTCCCGATTTTGAAAAGGATCGCCTCACTCTCCGCGAGTAATTTGAACAGACGCGCGTTGGTATAATTATAATTATTTTCATAATGGGTGGCAAGAAAGACCTAACAAAGGAGCAAATTAAAGTTATTGTGACCCTACACAAGGCAGAGAGGCCAGAGGAAGAAATATCAAGGATTGTGGGTGTTACGAGGAAATGTGTGATGAAGTGGTGGAGAGTTTCGTGAAGGGTGGCGGGGTGGCAACACCATAACATAAAGAAGTGGCCACAGCGAGGATGTAAAACATCAGCAAGCACCGTAAATGTCATGAAACGTCAAGTGGATGCCCATCCTCAAATAAGAGCAAGAAAATTATTACGATATGACATTTACATCCTCGCTGTGGCCACTTCTTTATGTTATGGTGTTGCCACCCCGCCACCCTTCACGAAACTCTCCACCACTTCATCACACATTTCCTCGTAACACCCACAATCCTTGATATTTCTTCCTCTGGCCTCTCTGCCTTGTGTAGGGTCACAATAACTTTAATTTGCTCCTTTGTTAGGTCTTTCTTGCCACCCATTATGAAAATAATTATAATTATACCAACCTGTTCAAATTACTCGCGGAGAGTGAGGCGATCCTTTTCAAAATGCTTCGTCTATAATTGACAAGTGGCATCTGAACATTCCTCAACGGTCTTGATAGACTGCCCGTGCTTTAAACAAGCTGCCATATGTAGGATATCTCTCTCGGAAGTTACTAGGCTGCTATAGAGTACATTTTCAGAATTCCCTTATGGGAGCGTCTGTTATGATGCGGCGAACAATACTTTGGCCCGCTGTGTACTTATGGTGGACACCTCCGAAATTTTGTACTTTTTCCCCCATTTTAACACATTGCAATACATACACTGCCTTTACAATAATCAATATATAGTAAACATACACGCATCTTAGTCCCTTACCTTAATTATGATGGTGGGAGAACTTGCTGGGGTTGATGAGAGGGGGTTTCCGAGGCTAAGAGTACCAGCTATGGCTTCTTCTCGGACGTCTCTTCCTCTGACGATTCCTCTGGAGGTCTGGCGGCTAACTCCAGAAGTTGTGCCCGTCGTTCATTATCTGTTGCCCTCATAAATCCTGCAAAGTCCTGATGCTCTGGCTCGTCCACCTCCCTAGCAGGACCCGGAACTACTGGGCCTCTCACAAACCGAGTCATCAAAGTTTGTGTCCTTTTATTTATTCCCTCTGCATGCAGGTCCGTGTAAAATCTGAGAACTTTATCTAGGCTATTGCAGGTCTCAGAAGATCGAAACTTGCACACTTCGTTGCCATTCAGAGCTTCCTTTAATATGTCAGCAGCTGCCTAGATTTTGCCAAGTTGAGTCATGGAAAGTTCACCAGCCACAGCCGGCTCTTCTGGAGTCTGGGGCCTGGCATTCAGGAGTCTATGCTCATTGTCGATCCTTGCATTCTGGCCACGGGAGGGGGGCTGGTATTATGCACGCAAAACACGGTCAGAATGTCCACTACATGGTCACCGCCTGGCAAAAAAATCCACGATGGCTGAGTGGCGCAGACGCTGCCTACGTCACAGTGCGCAATGACGTCACAAATGCGTCACCGTGTTGTGCGGCGCAGCACCGTGCAGTGCGGGTAAGGGCGGAATTGCCTTGCTTTCGGATCGCCAGATCGTGTTGTATGAATACAAATAGTGTTGTGCGGATGAAGTGGGTTGCTCAGACCTCCACCGTGTTGTACGTGGATCATGTTGTACGAACCCGTGTTGTATGAGGATGCACTGTATTACGTATATATAACTAGATACTGAATCCTGTGCTGCGCTGTGTCGCAATGTGCGCCGGGCCTTACTTTCGCTCCCTCTCACCACATTAATTATAACATCCGCAAATTATCTTCTATGAGAGTATCACTGTCCTATCCTGCCCTGCATTCCATTGTGCTGGCTTTAATTTGAAATAACTACTATAATCAATGATAATAAAAGATTATGCTGATGTTGAGTAGAAACCCATCTCTTTTCCAAGAATATAGTCTTGAAAATAGAGGTGCGTCTTATACTTTAAAAGATTTGGCACTTGATATACAGCTGAGAATAGGGAAATATATTTCATCACAGAATGGAAGCAGTGCTCACCTCAGAGAGGCGGGCCTGTAGCCATCATGTTTGGAAGTTGTTAGTGGGATACTACACTCAATCCCCATCACGGGGATCCATCATTTATGGAATCTTCACCCGAGACCACAGGCGTCACTATAAAATTCCAGCATGCGCCACCAACGGGCGAGTTCGACCAACATCAAGACTCTCCATATGCCTACAGGCGCTATAGGCTACAACGTAAAAAAAAATAAAAAACGTTTCCATACCCCACAGTACCTGTGCTGCTTACCATGCAGTCTGCTCTCATTAAATACACTTTTCCTGTGGGCCCCCTAACATGCAAAAGCCCACGTCCTCCATATAGGGCATCCCATATTACCCCACCCCCTTCCCTTTACAACCAGTCATAAGAAGCCAACACCAAAAAAAAATTCTGCAGACTTATCAACTTCCTCACATGTTTAGGAGCAAAAAGATTTTATCTGTCTATTGTTGAATGCTTGCCTGCTATGGTGGGTGAACCAAGATCGTTTAGGGTAAAGAAGTGTAAGTTATAATAGCATGGAATGTGATGTGATGTCTGGACATCGGGTAGTTTGCCACAACATCGCTTTACATGATTCAACTACTACAACTTTCATTTTTCTTTTACTGTACAGTTGAACCTCGTTTTACGTCGGGGTTACGTTCCTAAAAGCTGCGATGTTAACTTAAACGACTTTAAGTGAAACCAAAAAGATAAGTTTGATATTTAGTATAGACACATGGTGTTCACAGACAATAAACTGTAATTCAAGTTTAACTGTAATTCAATAAAGTTTTAAATAAAGGGTGACACTTGTAATTTTTTTTTTCCCGATTATTTTATGAGTTAAAATAATGTTATGAAGGGATGTGATAGTTTAAACCAAAAATCGGCAAACCATATGAAGTAAATCAGTCAAGTTATACCTGCCCAGAACCAATTGTATTTTTCTCCATTACTTATTCTCTTTGCATTTGGTAACACTTTTTGTACCGTCAATGCAAGAGTGCACTATAGTAGTAATTAAGTTAGTGGTATTACCTGCGCTACTAACTTATTGATTGCTGCAGAGTGCCTCAGGGGCCCGGCAGCTGTTGAAACACATTGACCCCAAGCTTGGAGAGCCCATGGAGGAAAAGGATTACGGGGGAAGCTGCCTCCTCCAAGACCATGAGAGGCCGGATGATCCCTACCATAACATTAAGGTGAGCTTAAGGAGAATTGGAATTTCCTATCATATTATAATGTAACATCAGTTTGAAAACAAATGGAGACCTCAGGTACCACGACAAGACTTCAACCTTGGTATTGCAGCACATTGTTATGGAGCGGACAAGGGTAGGCATTAGGGTTAGGATAGCTCTTTGGTACCACAGCATTAAAGTTAGGAGATAAATATTCCACTGGAGTTGGCGGCGCTAACCAGCCGTGGCAACTGGGCAATCTTGCACCATCATATTAGCTTATTTAGCCTAAATAACTCTACAAAACCTATCCTAAACCTAACCTAACCTAAACTAAACCTAGGCCATAGACCACTGTATACCTGGACTGCACACGCGACAATGTTTTGAATTGCGGGGCTGCATAGGGGCTTGCGGGGCACCCGACAAAGAGATATAGTGGTCTATGGACTATCATATAGACTGGTTTATCAGTATATATGATATACTGTAATCTTCGTAAATGTTTGTTCTATAATATTATCAAATAAAAAACAGTAAAACACGCTAAAGAAATGCCATTACGAGACTATGAAGAAATATGCATGAACTTAATATTCACTTAACTCTTCGCCATTTAAAACTTTGCTAGTCAACTTTTATCATGAAGGGTATCAATAGAAGCGCAATTTTATTAGCTTTCCATTGCTATATTTCGTTATCTGATAAATTAATTAGAACCATGCATAAATTAGCGTTAAATAAATAAATAAAATCATCAATCTGGTCATTTTCCCGATTGATGATGTTATTTATTTACTTATATATTTCGTTTTCTGATAAATGAATTAATACCATGTATAAATTAGCGTTAACTAAATAAATAACCTCATCAATCGGGAAAATTACCCGATTGATGATTTTATTTATTTATTTAACACTAATTTATGCATGTTTCTAATTCATTAATCAGATAACGAAATATAGCAATGGAAAGCTAATAAAATTGCGCTTCTATTGATACCCTTTATGATAAAAGTTGACTCGCAAAGTTTTAAATGGCGAAGAGTTGAAGTGAATGCATATTTCTTCAGTCTCGTAATGGCATTTCTTTACCGTGTTTTACGTTTTTTATTTGATAATATTATAGAACAAACATTTACAAAGATTACAGTATATCATATATACTGATAAACCAGTCTATATGATGCGTATATATATATATATATATATATATATATATATATATATATATATATATATATATATATATATATATATATATATATATATATATATATATATAATATATATATATATCCGAGCGGCCCTCCGACTTCAGGGAAAGTTCAGGCCCATGTGCAACAGGCCAATATTCCGTGCGCAGTCCAGGTATACAGTGGTCTGTGCCTAGGCATAACCTAAATCTAACCTAACCAAACCTAAACGTAACCTAACCTAGCTATTATTATGTAAAAGTTAGTGCTTTATTTTTGGTTTCCACAAGTGAGTAACTACAGCACATTATACTGAGCCAAAAATAATAGAGAAAAAGTAAGCGTAAGGCCTGTGGAGCCCGCCAACTCCTGCAGAATATCAACCAGGGAAGTTAATAGGAAGTTTGGGTACTATAACATAAATATAAGTACTGTGCTTTTTAGACTACCACTTCCATGGTGGAAGGCTTAAACATTAACCCGTAAGTGGTCAACGGCGTACTAGTACGTCATCACAGAGGGGCTTATCTGTGGTCAACAACGTTCAAGTAGTACGTTCTTTAATTTCCTGCCACATGCAGATTTGAAAATTCTGCTCACAGTAGTAATTATGTTCCTGGGAGTGTCCGGCAGCTTGTCCTACAGTTTCGTACCACTTTGACAGAGTGACGCCTACCACGGTACCCCCCACCCCCTCCACCGTCTCAGTGAGTCAGTAACCCCCGAGTCAGTCAGTAACCGCCGAGCCAGGGGGAGAACACCCTGGCAAAGCTCTTACCCTGGCAGAGTACTGAGAAGCAGGGGTAATGTTTGTGTACATAGTGTGGAAGATATGGCGCTTAGAAATACCTTTAGCGTAAGGAAAAAAATGACATCAAATATTCCGTAATATTATTAGTGTTACTGTTACTATTCTGTGAATGGAGTGCTTTATACACGAAAAAAAGTTATTTTGTTTTTAGATAAGCATGCTTCATAGATATAGATGTCTTAGAGAAGTGATTAGTGTAAAAAAAATGTGGTGAATGAAGAAATATCGCTCTGACATCCACAAATCGTGGTGGGAGCGATGTTGCCAAGTTGTAATATAAACAAACCTTGTGTGCTTTTGATAAACCAGATTTAGTGTGATATATTATATTTTTGCATTGTAATAAATAGTAAAGAATAGAAAACTATGTGATAAGTGTATAAATGCGGCTAACCACACTGACCGCAAGTACTGCACCACCGCTGCAGTGAGTACATCTGGCAACACCGCTTAGTGAGGCAGGTCCCCGCGGGACCTTTAAACCAGGTGATTTGGACCTTTAACCTTTTTTTTATTTGCTGGGGCCATTTGGAGTAATTTGAAGGCAAAAAAAATATATATTTTTTTTGTGACCAGGAGGATTACTATTGGTGTTATTTAATGTGACCACTTACGGGTTAAGGGGAGCGGCCGTTTTTTGTGGGATTTTTTTCATTTATTGGGCTAAGGTTATGATATGTATACCATGAATTAGGGACACCATGTAAATTGGTGATTTTATTGTAGACCAAGAAAAATTATTTTTGGCTTTTATATTTTTCCCAATACAGCATACTTTTTTTTTTTTTTTTTTTGGTTTATTTTGAACTGCTATCTACTCCTATGATAATTAACCTACACCAATGAAATAAATGTGGTACAAGAACTTTGTTCAGACCATGAAAGTTATGAAGAGATAAATGAGTAAAAATGTAGGGTTTGCAGGATATGAATTTTCAAATTTTCAATCCCATTTTCACCACTCAAACACAAAAAAAAATCAGACAAAATTTTCCTCTGTTAGATATGAAGAAAAGCAATTCATAACTTCATTTTATCAGGTTGGGCATATGGTGTAGTTTTTTTCATTGAAATCGCCCCTAAACTAAAGAAGGAGATGTAATTTGAATGTAAAAACTTATGTTATGAGATACGGGCCAATAAAGTTTTTGAATACCTGTGAACAAGCATCAGTAAGTGATATAATGGCATTACATTTTTTTTTATGAGCTATAACACATAATTATAAAACAAGATTTATTTACATTAAATCATATATGTTCATGTTCTGGTATAAAATCTTCAGTCTTCAGGCTCCTGTTTCCCCCTGAGGCAAGGTATTATCTCACTAAGAGAGGGTATCAGAGTTGCCCGAGCTAATCATTGTTGACACGTTTTTGCTTAGAAACCTCCATGGGCATCCCGTAATTGTAGGTGGTTTTTTTCTTTTCTTTTCTCTATTTATACCTACGACAGATGCCATGTGTCACTTTAGAGAGTAATTTTTTTTTTTTAAATAGCAAAAAAAAATGTGGAAAAAAGTAGCATGAAAAATAGGGGGGATGGGGGGGAGTCCATAACACACCCCTATAATAACAACTAAGGCGAATTTTGATGAAATACTTCATATTTAGATTCTCAAAGGGTGTACGAAGCCAAGGAAAAATTATTGAACTTACACTGGTACCTTGTGTACCTTCACTTCACGTGGTTACCTCGCCGTGGAAGCATCTCTGTTATGTTGTGCTCACACAGGCGAATGCAAATGGCGGAGGGTGAGTGCAGTACGTTTAGCGGCAGTTCCACCCACAGCTGTTTCCAACAGCTGATACACAGAGTATAAACACTGGTGAATGCAAATGGCAAAGGGTGAGTGCAGTACGTTTAGCGGCAGTTCCACCCACAGCTGTTTCCAACAGCTGATACACAGAGTATAAACACTGGCGGAGGGTGAGTGCAGTACGTTTAGCGGCAGTTCCACCCACAGCTGTTTCCAACAGCTGATACACAGAGTATAAACACTGGCGAATGCAAATGGTGGAGGGTGAGTGCAGTCCAGTCATATAGGTACAGTAAAAAAATTGGGTGTTTTTTGTGGGGCTGGAACGGATTAATGGTATTTCAATTAATTTCAATGGGGAAAAACTTATTTGATATACGAGCAAATTGAGTTACGAGCTCGATCAATGAACGAATTAAACTCGTAAGTCAAGGTACCACTGTATGTGAGTTTCTCTGATTTTCGTCATATTCTGAGCGGCCGCTCCCCTTAAGTGGTTCTAAGATTAGGACAATGAGGCAGTGTAAGTTATCACAACCATTACATGGAATAAAGGAGCGGACAAGGTGGGGGGACATGCACGGAGAGGAGGATGGTTCATAAAGGTGAGTCTGAATGAAACCCACATACAAGCACATACTTTAGTTGACTAAAAGAATCATGCAAACAAAAACCACCCCATACTGACCATCGGTCATTATGACATCATTCGTCATCATTGACATCAAATTGATCGGTTGATGGTATGGGGTGGTTTTAGTTTGCATGATTCTTTTAGTCAACTAATGTATGTGTTTGTATGTGGGTTTCATTCAGACTCACCATTATGAACCATCATGCTCTCCGTGCATGTCCCCCCACCTTATCCGCTCCTTTATTACAAAAATAATAGGGGAACAGACTGGTCAGCTTATGCCCAGTATGGTATGCTTAGCCAGCTTATTATATTTTGGCAAAGCACATGTGTACAAGTGATTGTCACAAAAAGATGAAGAACCAGAAGGGAAATAAGTTTCCATGATGGCAAGATTTAGGTGATTTGAATTTGGACTGCAATGAAGTTAAATATGGAAAGATGTGGCAAAACTAGCATGAATTAAAAGAATTGTTCAACACCGCTTGTTAAAATATTCCTATCTGTTTCTCAGTGTTGTTCACTTCACAACCAATCTCCACCCCCAACTGAATAAGATGCTTTTCAGGACAAGCTGGACCTGTTTGTGCCACTCCACTTCTTTGGATGGTGGATGAAGACACTGCTGCTTCGAGACTGGTGGCTGTGCTGGGTGGTGTCAGTAATGTTTGAGCTCCTGGAGTATACACTTGAGCATCAGCTACCCAACTTCTCTGAGTGCTGGTGGGACCATGTAAGTGAGGGGCAGTAGCATGTCATTGGCACTGGAGGAATGGCCATCAAGCATTAGCGTTGACTTTGCGTATACCCTAGCATCCAGGGATCTGGGCATTGCTGATTGATACATGCACATTAACACCTCTGGTTAGTGTCTTTACTGCTTGTATGGTACCTTTACAAACTCACAGCCTCTTACTGCTAGTGTGTAGAATGAATTTAGTAGCACTGCATTTACGTAACTGTGGAATCATTATTAAATAATAAGTTCATTGTGAGACTGGTACAAGGCATCAGAGAACACCTTGATGTGGTAAAATGGCACCAGCTGTAAAAACTGGCAAGGAAGTATTTTTGTAATCTGTTGTACACTTCTTTCTTTTATGGTGGAATACTTTGCATTGCCGCTTTCCCATACAATGTAGAGCACACGCTTACAACTATTAGAATTTTGTTTTTGCAAGTGATTCCATAACCAATTTTCTATTAGCAATAAGTTGATACCTGTTCATGTGTAGCCTTTTGGATCATAAACTAAATTAAATTCCTTAACAAGTTTAGTCAAATACTGGCATTGATATTCATGTTGCCATGGTACTGAAGACATTGAAGGCTAGAGCAATGATCGTATGACTAGCCAGGAGGTCTTTGACGTGCTGTTTGTTGCCACATTCACTTATTAATCTTTTGATTCATAGGGTATATACAGTGGACCTCCTTTTATCATGCATCATTGGAACCAAGGGTGTGTCGAATACAGGAAAATTCCGAATACGGGAAGGTGTACTATATAAGATAGTAGTAGTGGGGTGCCAGAAAAATTTGACTGGAATGGCCAAGGTTGGACACAGATTTATTGCGGGGTGGCCATGGAGTAGCCGATTTGGTATTATTCTACTCTAGGATCAAGATTCCCTACACAATAATGGGGAGTATGGTTTCTGTTTACCTTATTGGATTCTGGGAAACTTTCTATGAGCTTCCGTCAAAAATCAATACTTTCGGAGATATGAAATGTTGTTTATAGGGAGGAGAAAGATTGGTATTTACTTGCGCCTCGCTTTTTTTCTTCTTGTGACCTGCATCGTCTCTGTTTTTCCCTTGACACATATTTAACCCTTAAACAGAGGGCGATGTTACGTAACGTCGTGTAGATTGTTGTCCTAATTTATTGGTAAAAATGGGCGACAAGGCACAGCAGCCTGTGATTATATGTTATCTCCTACCCACGGGCCTCACCCTCCATCGGGTTCTCCCACTAGGCCTCCTCGACATCGTGACCTTGATCGCAGCCTACCAACATCAAGCTCCTCTCCCTCCCTTTCGCACTCAAAATCTTCTAAACCGAAATAAGTGAACAGTTGTAAATAAATGCCTGTGTTCTAGTGTTATAAGTATTTAGCAAGCTGTGTTGTACAGGGCCTGAGGTACACTCGTGTGGTCCCGTCTCCGTATCTACTCTATTAATATCCATTATTTCTTTCAACTGATACACATTCTTTGCCGATATCACCCCCTCATTTAGTCCATTCCAAACTTCTACATTTCTTCTATATTCGGGAGAAATCCGATAGCCATTGGCTATCCGTTATATTCGGGTCCATTAAAGCGAGAGTTTACTGTACTGATGTTGGGCGGGAGTTACATTGCCAATGCAACTCCCACTTTACATCGATCTTAGTGCAGCCACCCTGCCTCCTCTGGCCGCTCTAGCTCTCGCTTGCATTCTCGCTCTCAGTGCAGCTGCAGCTTTAGGCTGAGTGGAATTTTCCGCTGGGTCTGAGCCTCAATCCACACTTAGAGCAGGTTTTCCATCTCACTGATCACTTTTCCACGTCTTGATGATATTAGTGGACAGCATAAGCTGCAAGACCGGGACTGGTGTGGGTAGCTTATGAATATCAAGCAACGGACACTTCAATTATTCATTTAGTTTGTTGAATCGAGGTTTGAGTAGTTTTTCATTCTTTGTGCTTATGTAACTTTACATCACTCTGTACAGCATTATCTTTTAAATATTATTTATGTGTACGCTTATATCCTTTTGACAGCGATCGCATGCAAGGAAATGAATCAGCTTGTCGGTACTCAAGGAACCTTTCTCCATACAGCCCGTGTACCTTCGTTAAACGAGAATTTGATATACGAGTAGGTTATGTGATACGTATCTGCTCGTATCATCGCGATCGCGATCATACTGTACTACTGTATTTAACAGATTTTGTGCATAATAATTAGCTGCACATAAGCAGCAAACACAACATGAACACATTGAAAACATAAGGAAATCAATTGGCGTGCAAAGAGAATGGAAATTGGAGATTTATTGAAATTTTGATTTTTTCATATACTGCATTCCTTGTATTTCCTAGATTTTGTCCAGATTTTCCGAAGTTGGTTATAGTGAATACATATTCAAGGTTCACTGTATTGTGAATCGAGGGTCTGTAATAGAGTTTTTCATTCTTTGTGTGCTTATTTAACTTTATCATCCTCTGTACAGCATTATACTTCTTAGTTTATGTTATATTACGATATATATCTTTTGACAGGCAGAGAGATGACAAAATGAATCAGGATGTCGTACTTAAAGGAATAGTTTAAAGTGTACCTTCGAGAACGAGATAGTGATACGATAGAAGTTTTAGTGGATAGTGATTCTCGTAACGCGAGTAGCGACAATTTTTACGTTTTAACCAGATTTGAACATAATAATTAGCTGCAAAAGCTAGAAACAGAAATGAAACATGAAAATAGGGGGAATCAAGTGGGTGTCAAAGAGAAGTGAAATTAGGGAGCTTTATTGGAAATATTTGATGTTTTTATTACAGAATACCGTGTAGTTCCTCGGTCTTGTCAGATTCCTGATTGTCTATAGTTCTATAGGTCTACTGTATATAAGTATCCATAGGTCAGACACAGACAGAGCAACACCCCCACGGAATTTGGTTGAAGCACCCAAGTCTAAGCATATGGATGTCTTCACATCTATAATAAGATCTAAAATCCAATAAAAGTATACTCTCTTTCCTTGTTGATATGGTGAAGCATTCTGGACAGACGCTAATTTCCCTTGGAAATCCAGGATTTCCAAGGAACACCGGGCTGTGGCAACCAATGGCGCTGCACCCTAGATGTTTAAGTCAGATGCCACCCTCGGCCAGCCACCAGCCAGCCATAATGCCCTGGACATCCATATCTTACATCACTTTGCTTTATTCCCATTGCAAACAATGTTGATTATGTTGTGTCTACATAGTTCATTGCATCAAAGAAAGATGAAAAGTGCAAAAGAAGAAAGAAGGTGAAGGAAAATGTGTTAAAAGCATGGTGGAAGGGTCCTTGCTGCCTCTTGTGCTAACAACCAGCCAGAACTACCACAGGATCATCAGTGGGCTGTCAACATTACCTAGCGTTGGTTGAAGTTCAAATAGATATAAATAGATCCCAATCACTCGGTGATTAAGTTTAATCATCTGATCATTTTTACGCACTCAAAATAGTCATTCATAACATTACAATTTTTTTTGAGTTTTTACTGGATAAATGGAATGATTGGTAAGTGTGTATGAATAAACCCAATCAGTTGGATATTATATCTAATCGCTGATTGATTAACCAAATGATTTTAAAGCATTGATTACCCAACTCATGAAGGATCACAATCAGTCGTCAGGTGGTCAATGCGGAGTCTATAGGGGTCTTTAAAGGGAGTCTGTATAAATTCATAGGTGGGGAAGGGAGGTGGATGTAGGTAGAGTTAAGTAACAGGAACTACCTCGTGTAGGTCTCGCGGCCTCTTGTGGCTTCCTTATTTTCTTATGTTCTTATGTTATCACTTGTAGAGATATTACAGTAAACCCTCTCTTATTCAAACTACACACAACCCTCGTTTTCCCAGACTATTAGGAGGGAGTACTGGTTCGGGAACCGCAAACGTCCGGGAATCGCAACAGTCCGAGGCCATTACCCACCCCCGGACGTTTATCCTACTCTAGTATTTACGGTCCGGTAACCGCCAATATCAACTACCCCGCCGCGGACTTTTACGTCACTTTGTTGTTGTTTTTAGGGCTGCGAGGATCCCTTGGGGAACACTATGAGCCCTAGTGATGTCCTATGATGCTATCACAGGCACTGTAGTTGACCTGTCTTCCTCAGGAAGGCACAGGTGAGGCGGATGACAGCGTTTTGCCGGAGGGGTGGACGCCAGCCACCGCCAGCAGGGTGGGCAGGTCACAGGTGGCGACGTTCAGGGTGAGGAGTTGAGAGCATAGCACTACACGGTGGGAGTGGAAGCGCTGACACTGCAGCAGAAAGTGTTCAATAGTCTCAGAGAGACGTTCCTGCACCAGGGGCAGTGGGGGTCAGGGGACTGACGGAGGTGGTGCAGGTGAACCGTGAGTGTCGTGTGCCCAAATGTAAACATACGACCGCTGAGCATGCTGCCACCTGGCGGGAGGCGCGGACACTGACCAGGGGTGACAGGAGACGCTCGGACCGCCGGACAACTTTGCCGATTTACGAACTGGATCAGGCATTTGTCCGGGACTCGGACATATCCCCGGACCTCGGATTTTGACCGGCAAATCCGATATCCGGGAAATGGAGGTCCAGGAAAACGAGGGTTGTGTGTAATTGGAGAGAGACCTGGGTCGAATTAGCCGAAAGTATGAATTATCCGATGGTTATCTCTAGCCCCTCCACACAACAAGAAATCACTAAAACATGCTAAATCAGCACAGATTGTAGTACACTATCCTCCCGAGTTTCACGCTATGCGAGTTTCGCGCTGAGTCCTAAATTCTTACCATCCCGACTTTCGCGCACTATATCCCCGAGTTTAGCGTTTTTTTTTTGTTGGTGTGTGTGTGTGTGTGCCTGCAGCGCCGTTAGGCAGTGACCTCCAGGAGTGGGATGGTAGGCCTGGAGGTTAACTTGAGGGCTGTGATGGTTGGCCCTTGCCCGTGGTGGCGCAGACAGAATTTCTATAGTGATGCCTGTGATTAGAGGCTCATGCCGCCCCCTGTATCCTCCGATGCACTCGCAATTGAAGGTAGAGTTAATGGGCAGCATGTGGGTGTTCTTAGGCCACTCAACAGTGCAGAAAAAGATTTAAAGTGGATTTTACAGCCCTCATCAAGGATCGAACTCTGATCACCGAGAACGCCACTCGGAGACTTCTTCTTCTTGTGACCTTTTCTGCTTAGTATCACTTTGTAGGTCGTCTGTCAAGCTTGTGCTCGAGCTTGACATATATCTTGACGCTAATCACTCTGCTACCGCCTCCCATAAGAGACGTACGGGACACGTCTTCCTACCTTCCTGCTTAGTATAGTATAATAATAGGCTTAGTATAGCTGTATGTAGTTTTGCTTTGTTTTTTTCCATTTGTTTGTGTTTTTCTCTACAGGAACAGCCGGTGTCGCATAAGATAGGTAACACCTCAAAATAAGTAGCACCTTACCTTACACCCCCACCGTTCCTTAATATTTACCACAAAATACTCCTTTATAAGTGATTAGCCATGACGTGTGTGGTACTGTGGTTTCTGGAGGTACTGGAGGAGACAGGAGAGAAGAGAGGAAGGCATTGTGACAGTGTTATTGCCATATAACACTGTCACACAACCATCAGCTGACAAGATATGTGTCAAGCTCACTCACTCAGACCAAAACAGCATCCGCTGGGTGACTCCCAACTCAAGCTCAATCTCAAGCTCCTCTCCTCCCTCCTCTTCTCTACGTGGTGTTGGCCAAAGCCACCACCCCGGGAGGCGGGTCACAAACCCTAGGCTAACACCCAGTACCCATTCACTGCTGGGTGGACAGGGACTTGGGGCATTTTCAGGATATTTTTTTGGGGAAAAAGTGAGTCTTATAAGCTGTAAAATACGGTAGGTACACAGCCCTCAAGTTAACCTCCAGGGCCTGCCATCCCACCCCTGGAGGTCACTGCCTAACGGCGCTGTAGGCACACACACACATACGCACACCAAAAAAAAAAAAAAAAAAAAAAAAAAACCGGACTAAATAAGCATTTTTACAGGGTTTTCAATACCCGAGTTTCGCGATCTGCGAGTTTCGCGCTATGCCTCCGGAAGAAAGCAAGCGCGAAACTCGAGAGGGTAGTGTACAGTAAAAGCCTTATAACTCGGCACGATAGGGGCTCTGGCCCTTGCCGAGTTATTCAATGTGCCGAGTTATGCAATGTCCTCCTCTGATATGGGTTAAAAAAAAAAAAAAAAAATACTGTACTGTAAAAGCATAAAACCTACACTTACCAGTGAACGGGTAGCAGAAGGCATGTAATCCAAGGAGAGGGGAGCCTTGTTGTAACATGTAGAAGATGTTAGGGGGACCCAGTCGCATGTTAACACTGGTATCACTTTAATCACTTTATAATCACAACTCTGTACTGTATTGTATATGTACAGTACTGTACCTGTACAACTTAATTTTACATCACTTGAACACTTAATTACTGCAACACTATGCCCTGTCCATTAACTCTACCTTCGACTGCGAGTGCATGGGAGGACACAGGGGGCATGAGCCTCTAATCACAGGCGTCACTATAAGAATCCTGCTGCGCTACCACGGGCGAAGGCGAACCATCACAGCCTTTGAGTGAACCTCCAGGGCCTACCATCCCACCCATGGAGCTCACTGCCTAGGTGTGTGTGAAAAAAAAAAAAAAAAAAAAACGTCTTTGCCATGGCGAGTTATATCAAATTCCGAGTTATACAGTGCCGAGTTATAAGGCTTTTACTGTACTTGTACTCACTAAAACATGGCTAATACTGAAGTCTTGAAATGGAGTACTACTGTACACTGAATACTCAGGCGTCACTTAAAGCATCTTCAGGCAAGGGCTGCAACTTCAGCTTCAACTTACTACAACTTACTTCAGTTAAGTAATGCAACGCGAACGGGTGCACACGGAGGCTCATGGTAACGTCAGCATAGAGTATGCCTAGCGCAAGCCCCCGCACTACGGCCAGGGGTGATGGATCGCTACTGAGTTGCCAGCTCGTGCCACAATAAGAGTATGTAAACAAAGGGCAAAGAAAGACTCCTCTTCTTGCCTCCCTAATACTTCATTTCCTGCTGCTATAACTTCTGCTGCATCAAAGACAGGGTCATCAACAAGTTATTCTGCAACAATAAGAATAGCCACAGAGATACATTTTGCAGCTGCCATCTTGGTAGCAATGTTTATTGTGAAGCGTTCAGTATCGTTCAGTAGGGAGAGTGTGAGTGGGGGGTGACCGCTACTGAACCCAACAGTGGTGTCACTCTGGGGATTTGTAAGGTAAGGTCATCAGTGCTTGAGGTGCTTAATGTGTTGGAGGTGATGTGGAGGCTGGCTGACTAAGTGGATGGCACAGAGGAGTGGAAGATGCTGCAAAAAACTCTGACAATTCGAACAATGTGCGGACAATTCGAACTTCAGTTTGGATTATGGAAAGTTGTTGAAAAATTCAAACTGTGCCTGAAACAGGTCAAATTATCCGAAGCTTGAATTATACGGTTTCGAATTAGAGGGTTTACTGTACTTGAAAATATTATTGTTGAATCTCTAGATATTGAGATTTAACACGATGCATTTTTAATACGATTTCTTATAAATATTGATATTGATGTTCAGATGGATTTATCCAAGGCCACACAAGCCTTTTTTTAATAGATTTAAGTCTCTTACAATGCATGAAAAATGTTTCTTTGTAAAAATTCATGTTCACTCAACCCTCGGCTATCGTGCCTTATTGGTGCCGCTATCGGCGCGCTATAGCCGAAATAGCGATAGCCGAACAATAGAACTAATGGTAATAATTCTAATCGGTGCCAGGATCCCCAAGATGACCACATATTTTACCACTTTTTTCGGTATTTTGATACTTTCAACCAGTAACTCAGTACGAGCTAGAAGTGCTCTTTTCCTATGCATTTTGGTGTGGTAAGAATGATGGTTACATTAAAAATCATCGGAAATGCCTCATTAGGTTAGATTAAGAATTTTCCAGGAATACGTAGGCTTACCCTTAGACTTTATCAGTTATATATTTATATGTATTTTCGCCCTTATGTCATCCAATAGAGTGTTTACCGGATATATTTTATGCCATCCACATAATCTGCTCCCCGCATAAAACTAGTTTCAACTCTCCCCACCAAAAAACCCCGCATTTCTGGCAGGTCTCCAGGTTTGTTATCGAGGAGGTGGAATGACTCCTGCGCTACCTACTGTCGGCTGCGGTCGTCCACCCCTCACGACGTCACGTTGTCAATAACATGTCATCTGCCTTGCCTTACCTGTCTTCCTGAAGAAGACTGATCAACTACCACGACTATGATAGCATCATAATACATCACCAGGGCTCATATGCTTCCTCAATAGATATTCGTGGCCCTAAACAACACTAAGAACTAAGGAGGGGTAATAATGGCAACATGAGGCATTTCCTACGATCTGTAATGTCACAATCATTTTTAACACATCAAAATACATGTGAAAAAGAGCACTTTTGACCTCATTCTTAATTCCTTGTTGAAAGTACCAATTTTATCCTAACAAACAGCTCAGCAATGCTAAATGAACCAAAATGTTGACAATTTCAAGGGTATTTGGGCAACATAGTCTCCATTTCAATGTTATAATGATTGAAAACGATACTATTATTTTTTTCATATGATAATAGCTTACCATAATCAGCTGTAAACACAGTTAGTCTTTGTTTATATATGCACAGCTGACGAGAAATGTCCTACGTGGGCCGCCATCTTGATTAGCGGCCACAACAGGCCAACATATGTTTGTGAAGAGGTAATTGTGCTCCCCGGCACATTTAAGGCCTTAATAGTACACACAAACCTCAATTTCCCGGACCTCCATTTCCCGGATATCGGATTTGCCGGACAAAATCCGAGGTCCGGGGATATGTCAAGAGTCCCAGATTTTTTTTTTTTTTTTTTTTTTTTTACGTTGAAATGCCTGGTCCTGTTCGAAAATTGACAAAGTTGTCTGGCGGTCCGAGCGTCTCCTGTCACCCCTGGTCAGTGTCCGCGCCTCCCGCCAGGTGGCAGCATGCTCAGCGGTCATATTGTTTACATTTGGGCACACGACACTTACGGTTCACCTGCACTTCCTCCGTCAGTCCCCTGACTCCCACTGCTCCTGGTGCAGGAACATCTCTGAGACTATTGAACACTTTCTGCTGCCTCCCGCCAGGTGGCAGCATGCTCAGCGGTCGTATTGTTTACATTTGGGCACACAACACTTACGGTTCACCTGCACTGCCTCCGTCAGTCCCCTGACTCCCACTGCTCCTGGTGCAGGAACATCTCTGAGACTATTGAACACTTTCTGCTGCCTCCCGCCAGGTGGCAGCATGCTCAGCGGTCGTATTGTTTACATTTGGACACACGACACTCACGGTTCACCTGCACTGCCTCCGTTAGTCCCCTGACCCCCACTTCCCCTGGTGCAGGAACGTCTCTTGAGACTATTGAACACTTTCTGCTGCCTCCCGCCAGGTGGCAGCATGCTCAGCGGACGTAAAAGTCCGCGGCGGAGCAGTTGATATTGGCGGTTGCCGGACAGTAAATACTAGAGTAGGATAAACGTCCGGGGGTGGGTAATGGCATCGGACTTGCGATTCCCGGACTTTTGCGGTTCCCGGACCAGTGCTCCTCCCTATTAGTCCGGGAAAACGAGGTTTGTTTGTACAATAAACCCTTCATGCTCGCGGGTTTCAGGCTCGCGGATTTGATTACTCGCGGGTTTTCAACCCCCCCCCCCCCCTTTTTTTTTTTTTTTTTTTTTTCTCTCTTCTTTCTTTCTTTCTACTCCCTCCCAATTGCTTGTATGTATGGAGTATGTCTCACATGTTTGGGGAGGATCCACTCATACAGCTCTCCTAAACAGGGTTGAGTGAAAAGGTTTTCGTATCATCAACTCCTCTCCTCTGACTGACTGTCTTCAATCTTTAAATCACCGCCGCAATGTTGCTTCTCTTGCTCTCTTCTACCGTTATTTTCATGCTCACTGCTCTTCTGAACTTGCTAACTGCATGCCTCCCCCACTCCCGCGGCCTCGCTGCACAAGACTTTCTACTCATTCTCATCCCTATTCTGTCCATCTTCCTAATGCAAGAATTAATCAGTATCTTTACTCTTTCATCCCTTTCACTGGTAAACTCTGGAACTCTCTCCCTGTTTCTATTTTTCCACTTTCCTATGACTTAAATCTTTTCAAAAGAAGAGTAACAAGACACCTCCCGAACTAAATTGACCTACCCCTCTGTTTTTATTTTATTCTCTTACTGTCTTCTTTATAGGGACTGGCGACTAAGCGGGCTTTGTGTTTCCCATTTTTGTTGTGCCCTTGGCCAGTTCCTTGTGATGTAAAAAAAAAAAAAAAAAAAAAAAAAAAAAAAAAAAAAAAAAAAAAAAAAAAAAAAAAAACTATGAGTAAATGAATGACTAATGTCATGCTCGCGGATTTACGATACTCGCGGGTGTCTCTGTTCCCTAACCACCGCGAGCATGAAGGGTTTATTGTACTCTTAAAACTTAAAAATGTTTTGTGAATACACTTTTAGTGCTTAGCAGTCAAATATTAGAGTTAATCAGGATTTCTTGGCCTTCAGTAACAAACTTTGTGTATGCAACCCCCTCACATCATTATTTGACCAACCATTCCGCAATCCCTTACTTGGTCTGGCCAAGACTGGCTGCAGCCATGGCAACTACAGTGCGATAGACATGGTTGGGGCGTGATAGACATGTTTGTGCAGATATACAAGGCGTGATAGCCGTAAAACTTAGTAGCTTGATACCGAAGGTTGAGGGACAGTACATTTCAGGGGAGGCGGTGACCTCCCGTGAAAGACAGGGTTAGTGTCTGGAAGTGGCAAGCTCGGTGTACCAAGTTTGAATCCCGCCAGTTGCCACAATCTTTCGGCAATCGTCAAATGGCCGAAGAACACCCACATGCTGCCCATTAATTATACACTAGACGGCGAGTGCATAGAAGGACATAGGGGGGCGGCATGAGCCTCTAAACACAGGCGGCACTTTAAAAATCATGCCCGCGCCACCACAGGCGAGAGCCAACGATCACAGCCCTCATGTGAGCCTCCAGGGCCTACCATCGCAGCCCCTGGAGGTTACTGCCTACAGATGCTATAGGCCCAAATGTAAAAAAAAAAAAAAAAGAAGGATGCGTGATAGCCGCGAAACACGTCATAGCCAAGGGATGCGCTATAGCCAAAGGATGAGGTACATTTAGGTATGCGTGATAGCCGTAAAGTGTGATAGCCGAATGCGCGATAGCCAAGGGTTGAGTGTACATGATTTTTATTTTGTGAGAAAAGTATTCTTAGCATACTTATCCATTGGTACGTTATGTGCTATATGAATTAGGATTCAGGAAGTTTGTTTGTGTGTATTTGATGGAAGGCTTATGGATGCACAAGGGTTCTCTCTAGTCTTTCTGCAATAATGTAACCAAAGGATATGTTTGAGTTCAGGGACATCAGATTGATGGGTGAGTCAGCATTGTCTCTAGAAATAATTTTTTCATGCCATCCTCATATCCTTGTCCAGATAGCACTACAGGGTACAGTTTCCCTTCTTATTTACTCATGAACATGTGTCAATATAATTAATTTCCTCTCTGGCTTGTATGCATCATTATCATTATCCTTCTCTTTTCAGCTTAACTTGATAAATCATTCCTCAACAAGCAAAATAATTTGTTACTTAGATATCAGGACGTTGATTTATGCATCATTTATGAATTTTTTTTTAGTAGACTGCTATAATGGGGCATAAAGGTATTAGCTTTTGTTTTGCTTTTTTCCTGATATAATCAAACTTTTTGCTAAATTGTTTGTGAAATTAGTCATTGCCTGCACTTTTTATGGTAATGAAAATGTGCATGTTTTAATTTGATGAATTTCTAGTTATAGGAAAACATGCATGATTATTATTGAAATTAATTTTATGCACGATTATAGTTGTAACTATCGACTATAGTTTATCCTCTTTTAATTTGATATTCTGTTACTTTTTTTTCCTAGGTATTTTAAGTGGCCAGTTTTTATGTCTGCTTTGACTGGCTATCATCACTTTTGTAACTAGATAATTTTAAGAAGTTTTCATTGACTTCTGTCATATTCCGACTATGGATATTTATGTTTTCTAGTGGATTATGGATGCCCTAGTGTGTAATGGTCTGGGTATCTACTGTGGCCTTCAGTCTCTTAAATATTTCTCCATGAAGACTTACCACTGGCGAGGACTCTGGAACATTCCCTCATACAGGTAATGTGTCTCTTTGTTGTCAAGCTGTATTTTCATATCTCAGAAGGTAGAAATTGAGTACAGGAGAACCTCGTTTAACCGGCATTTAAAACAACGGCAGCCTCAAAACAACGGCACTAATCGACCCAGGCTTTTTTTTTTTTTTTTTTTTTTTTTTTTTTTTTTTCACTGATAAACTCTGGAACTCTCTTCCTGTTTCTATTTTTCCACTTTCCTATGACTTACATCTTTTCAAAATAAGACTAACAAGACACCTCCCGAACTAAATTGGCTCACCCCTCTTTTTTATTTTATTCTCTGACTGTCTTCTTTATAGGGACTGGCAACTAAGCGGCCTTTGTGTTACCCATTTTTGTTGTGCCCTTGGCCGGTTCCTTGTGATGGGGAAAGAAAAAAAGAAAAAAGAAAAAAAAAAAAAAAAAAAAAGGGATTTTGGGCGATTCCATAAGAGTAACTCTCAAAACAACGGCAAAATGAGTTATCCGGTATGCGCTCCCCCCCCGAGGGTGCCGGATAAACGAGGTTCTCCTGTATCTTCATATTTCAAAATCTGATACCATGGGATCATTATGTGATACTGAATTTGCTAGAAGTAGATTTTACTCATGAAGAGGTTTTCATTTTCATTAAATTCCATATAGGGTGGCTTTGCTACTCCTGCCTGAGACTGTAATGTGATAGGGAAGTTCTTCTGAGCATCTGCTGCATCTTTAGTAATTGAAGTAAATGGCCATCATCTGTAACTCTCTCCCACAGAGGAAAACTCAGACGCATCATAGGTCAGTTTGGGCCTTATGTATGGATTGACTATGATTGGAAGCCACTGTCATCTCTAGGCAGGTGGTTCTCTGTGCTTGCCCTCGTCGCCATGGTGAGTTAATTTTCCATAAGACTGAATGGCTGCTTCTGAGATTTCAATTTATTTTTCTTTGCCACCGTGATGATGTATCTTACCGTTTGAAGATGGTATGCTACATAGAAATTCAGAAAAGTATTTCAGTAGGATAGACTAATAAGGGTGAAATACTATTAAGTTTGTAGCCTTTTAATGCAAATCCTTATTTTCAAATTGATTCATCTATATTGTGATGAATTTGTGTTGAGAATACAGGTTACACAGAACTATAGCCAGATAACGTACATTTACATTTCAGTTCCTGCTTGCTGAACTGAACACATTTTACCTCAAGTTTGTGTTGTGGGTAAAGCCAGGACATTGGGTCAACCTGGTGCGCCTCATTTTTATCCTCCCTTGGGGTGCTGTAGCTCTGAGAGAGGTGTTCCAGTTCCTTGATGACCCGTAAGTCCAAAAAATTAAGAAACATCTGTTGTGCTGTTGATAGAATTCATTTTCTCATGTATTTTATTATGGAAAGGAAGCTGTTTATGGAATTCATTATGTCCTTTGAAGTTCATTATAGGATGGAATATAATAATAAAGGTCATTTGAAACTATGATGAAAATACTGCAGTAACTCATCTGCATGTACTTAGATGTAGCTGAGTTTTGGAATTATAATTTCAGCGATATCACAAAGTTTGGTCGACAGTCCTGGCTCTTTCTATCAATTGTATGCACGGAGCTGCTCATTGTCATCAAGTTTGGCTGGGACACTGTTACCATTCCATTCCCAAGGTGAGGAGTCATCAGCTTGAACAGAATTTACAACACTACTTATATAAGGGAGTACTGTAGTCAATATATCTGGACCATATTCCTGATTCTGAACTGGAACTGTTTACCGTATTTTTGGGTGTCTAAGATGCAGTTTCTTTCCATAAATTAGACTGAAATTTACCATGCTTCATCCAGGCTCTAGGTGAGATCATATAAGTCAACTAGTTAGTAGTAACTCTAAGTATTAGCTGTATATCAATATTACCAGCATAGCCTTTTGCATGCATTGAAACACTGTTGGCCTAGAATGCTTCAGATTAAACATGGCTAAGCATCTTATACTATTCATGTCTTTGTAAATTGTTCAGAGTTTTTCAGTGTACTGATGTGTCAAATTCTGAAAACATATAGATGTTATCACCAATGAACTTGAAAAAATGGTTTTTCAAACCAATGAAGTATTAAGTTACATGCTATAAGAGCAGGACAAATATAAGGTAAGTGCCAAAATTGGTGTGCATCCAACGGCAGAAGTCTCCATATGCAGACACTGACCAGGGGTGACAGGAGACGCTCGGACCGCCAGACAACTTTGTTGATTTACGGACTGGACCAGGCATTTGTCCGGGACTCGGACATATCCCCGGACCTCGGATTTTGACTGGCAAATCCGATATCCGGGAAATGGAGGTCCGGGAAAACGAGGGTTGTGTGTATATATATTTATATATATATATATATATAGATAGATAGATAGATGTATAGATGTATACAGTAAACCCTCTTTAATTTGATCCCGTATAATTCAAACTTCCGATAATTCGACCATTTTCAAGCCTAGTTCGAATTTTTCAACATCTTCCCATAATCCGAACTGCAGTTCGAATTGTCAGAGTTTTCTGCAGCATCCTCCATCCCCTCTGTGCCATTCACTTTGTCATCCTCCACATCGCCTCCAATACATTAAGCACCTCAAGCACTTAAGACCTTACCTTACATATCCCCAGAGTGACACCACTGTTCAGTAGCGGTCACCCCCCACTCTCACACTCTCCCTACTGAACGATATTGAACGCTTTACAATAAAAATTGTTACCAATATAGCAGCTGGCGAAATGTATCTCTGTGGCTATTCTTATTGTTGCAGAATAACTTGTTGATGACCCTGTCTTTGATGCAGCAGAAGTTATAGCAGCAGGAAATGAAGTATTAGGGATGCAAGAGAGGAGAGTCCTTTCTTTGCCCTTTGTTTACATAACCTTATTGAGGCTAGTGAGACTGGCAGCTCAGTAGCGATCCACTAACATAGGGGGCAAGCAGGGGCTAGCACTAGGCATACATCTATTGCGACTACCTGTGCGCCTCCGTGTGCACTCCTTGCTTCTGCTTACTTATCGCAGCCCTTCCTGAAGACCAAATCAGTGCCCACCTGAGTGCTCAGGTACAGTAGAAACTGCATCAAGACTCAGTATCATCATGTTAGTGAGTACAAGTGCTACAATATGTGCTGTTTTAGCATGTTTTAATGAGTTCTTATTGTGCGGAGGGGCTAGAGGTACCATTGGATAATTCAGACTTTCGGCTAATTCGACCCAGGTTTCCCCCCAATTAGTTTGAATTAGAGAGGGTTACTGTACAAGCATCCAGTCCTATTGTCCATTTGTCAACACCACATTCTTTCCGAAAACTCTTTCACTGCCTCAATCCTCCGTCCCCTTGTCTCACCACACAGTCCCAGCAACAATAATATCCATTTTCTTCCTGTCTTTTCAACCACCTCATTCATTTCACATCCCATTTCTGTCAAAATCACATGCATCATTTACATTCTCTCACCGTTATACTTTTCACATTCTAATATCACATGTTCCAATGTTTCATCCTCACCCATGTCACACATCTGGCACACTTTGCTGTGCGATTCAGATGATCTGTAGTTCCTTGCATTTACATTCATACACTGTGTCCTGGGTTGGAAGAGAAGGTTCCCCACCCAGGGTTCCATCACACAAACTTTCATATCCTAGTGCCTCTTTCTCCTTGTACCATTCTATAGTCAATTTTTTTTATTATGGTCAAAATGCACTAAGGAAGCCACGCCCCCTGCCTCCCCTTCTATTCTACGGGGCAGCTGATTGGTGCATTCATCGTATCATCACTACCAATCACAATATCTTCACTACTTAACAGCGCGTGACCACTGGACAGAGCAATCTTCACTATACAAAGGATGACAAAATCAAAAAACCCTCTGTAGTGAAGATTGCTCTGTCCAGTGGTCACGCGCTGTTATGTAGTGAAGATATTGTGATTGGTAGTGATGATACGAGGAATGCACCAATCAGCTGCCCCGTAGAATAGAAAGGGAGGCAGGGGGCGTGGCTTCCTTAGTGTATTTTGACCATAATAAAAAAAATAGACTATAGTATTTTCTTTTACTCCATCTCATTCTTCCACTTGTGTTGTGACGCAGTATGGAGTGAAAGGAAACTTTAGGTGTGAGTTATTTTGCTTTCCTGTACTTATTGATGAAGTTAGTTAATAAATAGAATACTGTAGTTAGATTAGCATTTCAATCCTCATCTATTATACATTGATGGTGGAATATATATATTAAGATAGTGTACCCTTCAGGCCCTTAAGGTAACATGGCTGAGGTGAGGATTACCATCGTGTACAAGTGCTTAGCGTGTAGCGACTGTTCAGGGCCGTGATAGAAGCAAAAGGGGGAAGCTAAACTAGGGGTTCCATTTCCCCCCCTACCTCCACCAGCGCCACATGGTGCACTGCACACACAGCACGGAGACTGCAGAAGACCCATCCCTGGGTGATTCCCAACTCAAGATCAAGTTCGAGCAGAGAGTTTGTTTATACAATCCTGAGCATGATTGCACTCTGTGAGGGTGTGAGCGCCTTGTGTTTGTGCTATTCTAGGGTTTTTTTTCTTGAGATAGTGTGATTTTAATACTCTGGTGTCGCAGTAGCAAAAAAAAAAAAAAAAAAAAAAAAAGATACTACTACTACTACTACTACTACTACTACTACTACTACTACTACTACTACTACTACTACTACTACTACTACTAATAATAATAATAATAATAATAATAATCTAACCACTTGACTGCGAAACTTTGTGTATAGATGCGCGAAACTTGAAATGGAGAAGACTCGTATTTAGAGGTACAGTAAAACCCTTATAACTCGGCACGCTAGGGGCTCTGGCCCTTGCCGAGTTATTCAATGTGCCGAGTTATTCAATGTCCTCCTCTGATATGAGTAAAAAAAAAAAAAAAAAAAAAAAAAAAAAAAAAAAAAAAAAAAAAAAAAAGTACATACAGTACTGTAAAAGCATAAAACCTACACTTACCAGTGAACGGGTAGCATCAGGCATGTAATCCAAGGAGAGGGGAGCCTTGTTGTAACATGTAGAAGATGTTAGGGGGACTCAGTCGCATTTTAACACTGGTATTACTTTAATCACTATAATCACAACTCTGTACTGTATTGTATATAGTACTGTACCTGTACAACTTAATTTTACATCACTTAAGCACTTAATTACTGCAACACTATACTTGTACCTTAAACTGTGAAACAGCCCTTAATCACTAATGTACAGAATAATTTTTATGTCACTCGGGGTCAGTGCTGCTGTCGAAAATGTGAGTTGGTAGATCAGGGGAGGTACTGTTCAGGAAGCTGCAACCAGACTCACTACTTGTAGAGGGCTGAGGTTCCCTGGCGTGTGGCTTTGGTTTGAAGAAGGCTGAAATTTTCGTTTGTTTCTGACATGTACACTGCCTCTTGATAACAGCATTTCTTATGTCTCTCATAGGTGAGTAGAATGCATCAAATTGGTGTTCCACCAACCCCTCCAAAGCCTTGTCCAGGTGAAAACGAAGCTGAGACAATTTCATGCTGGCTGGCTGATCAGCTTCATCATCACTGTCAGCTTCAACAGCAGCCTCCGCCCCCTGCACAACACTAGCTGCTATGTCCTCTTCTGTCTGATGATGGTAGCCCAGAGCCCCAGCATCACTCTCCAGCCACTCAACTATGTTCTCCTCGGTGACTTCGGGCTCACCACCTTTATGCACTGTTGCAGTGAAATCTTCTAAACCAAACCCAGTGAAGTCCACTTCTACTTAAGTCCCCTTCAGCAACTTGTTCCATGCATTGCTCAGGGTGGTGGACTTGAGCCCGTTCCACGCCTCAGCACAGTTATACACAGTGTGGCGTAAGTTGTACGCTTTGAAATTCGCAAGCGGCTGAGCCCCCCTTGTGTCCTCTTGTCCCTCTACCTCTTCTACCACAAGGCACTCCTCCAGCTGCTTGTTTCTGTAGTGTGGCTTGCAGGCCTCGATCACGCCTTGGTCCATGGGCTGGATTAGGGAGGTGGTGTTGGGTGACATAAACATTACTTTAATTCTACCACCATGGGCCTCCAGTTCATCTGTGCTGGGATGTGCTGGGGCATTGTCAAGTAGGAGGATGGCCTTGACATTCTCCATTGTGATTGCCAACACAGCTGTCTGGAAATTAATAACAGCAGGCACAAAAAAATGATGGAACCATTCACTGGTGAGTTCACGGTTAAACCAGGCCGAGAGGTTGCCCCTGTAGATAACAGGCAGGTTACCCATGATGTTTTTGAGTGCCCGTGGTGTTTTTGCCTTGCCTACAACCATGGGTTTCAGCCTGTGCCACCCATCAGCGTTTCCACAGCACATAATGGAGATCCGATCCCCAGCTAATTTCCTCCTTGGAATGTGCCTTTCCTGCTTTGAGGCCTGGGTGTTGGCGGGCATAGACCTCCAAAAAAGCCCCGTCTCGTCAGCGTTGTAGAGTTGGGAGAGAAGGAGGCCAGACTCCTGCATAATTTTCTCCAATTTCTGAGGGAAAGGCACCACCGATGCTTGATCAGCACTAGCACTCTCTCCCACCACTTTTCGGTTGGCTAGGCAGTGGCGACTCCGAAAAGTGAAGAGCCACCCAGCACTAGCCTTGAAATTGGTCACCTTTAAGTGCTTGGCCAACCTTACAGCAGCGTTTTGGAGGTCAACCCCCCTTACAGTAACTCCAACTGCTGGTTCCTGCTTGTACCACTTGTACACTGCTGCATCCAGGGAGACGTTCTTAACGGGCTTAATCCTCTTCTTGGTAGTCTTGGAGGTGCTTGGATCCTGCAAAGTAAGGGCCTGGGCACGAATCTTCTCTTTTACTTTCTTGATATCATAGAATGTGCTGGATTTGATATCAAACTCAGACAAATAGCACGCATGGACACACCTGCATCCATCCTTGCCAGCACTTTCACCTTTTCCTGCAGGCTCAGGCTCTTCAATTTTATTCCCTTCCTGCTGGAGACACCCTTGCGTGATAGAGCTGACATCTGATATACAGTACTGTATGATGTAATCCTAAAACACGTAAAATAGGTGGCAAAGTAAGCAAAGGTCAGCAGCTTGCTGTATTCATAAGCTTCTTAGCAACTCCTAGCAACTCCTAAGTTTAAGAGTTCCTAGAAGTTTAGCTCGGGTGTTGCTGTGAGTTGCTAAGAGTCATAGCAACTCACAGCAACACCCGAGCTAACTTCTAGGAACTCTTAAACTTAGGAGTTGCTAGGAGATTAGAGTTGGACAGAGACCTGCTGGAACCAGTGCGTAGGCTGCGCCGTGTTTTTGTCGTCCAAGCACCGTCTTGGATTACGAATCCCAATCCAATAACACTTGCTGAAATGTGTGTTATACTACTTTGTGATATTGTTTGCAATGTTTTGCATTGATTATTATTTCGGCTCCTACCAAGCTTGTTGTTTTTGAAGCAGAAACCAATCCTTTTTCAATTTTGACAAAAAACGGAATTCGTATCCAAGACGGTGCTTTGAAGACATAAACACGGCTCAGCAGCTGACAGCCTACACGCTGGTTCCCGACCTTTGCTTTACTTTGCCACCTATTTTACGTGTTTTGGGATTACATCATACAGTACTGTATTTCAAGATGTCAGCTCCATCATGCAAGGGTGTCTCCAGCAGGAAGGGAATGAAATTGAAGAGTGAGCCTGCAGGAAAGGGTCAAAAGGACAAAAACACGACTTTATGTGACTGACGATATGCCGAGTGTAAGCAAAGAGATGCAGTTATAACGTCAATATGCCGAGATACATTATTTTTTGCCGACTTTCTGTTTACATGTTCACACAAGAGGTTGTGAGGGCATGATATGCCGAGTAAAAACCATGAGATGCAGTTTAGGTGAGGCGGTAGCAGAGTGGTTAGCGTCACCGAGTGGCATATTTCCCATGCGTCCCCCTTTTCGGCAGGTTGGCGGCCCTCTACGCATGGCTGTAGCTCCGAAACTAACTACAGGATTTTCTTGAAAATAACCTCCTTGGGATTCCCACACAGTTACTTTTCTTAAAAAAAAAAAAAAAAAAAAAAAAAAAAAAAAAAAAAAAAAAAACCTGTGTCCTTGCCATGCCGAGTTATATCAAATTCCAAGTTATACAGTGCCGAGTTATAAGGGTTTTACTGTACCGCGAAACCTTATATTCGCAAACCAAGACTCCGCAAAACTTTGTGCACCACTGTATATATGTATACAGGGAGGTCCCGAAGATACGAGCAGTTAGGTTCCACCTGGCATACTCGTAAAGCGAAATCTCGTATAATGAAACACATAACTAATGGTAAAATATAGGTTTGGTTCCAGGCCCCCATAAATTTAAAAAAAAAAAAAAAAAAGACATGTTTTTCAAGCTAAAATAACTATAGCAAACACAACAAACACACAACGTCTATATTACCCAAAACTGTACTCCCTATCTGTAGAAAAAGCATTCTGAAAGAGGAAACAGCACACAAAATAACATAACTGCACATTAATTAAACATAAAACATGCATAACAAGCAAAAAAGACGTTGTAATGTAGGGGACGCCGCGTGATACAAGAAGGTAGTGTTGGGGTCCCAAGGTTGGGGCCGCACACCTCTAATTACCCCTAAAGGTCAGGCCGTGGCCATATGCTTAATTACCCTTCAGGTCACGCCTTGCTAGGGGTGACCTGACTGCGGTCCCAAGGTTGGGGCTGCACACCTGCTAATTACCCCTAAAGGTTAGGCCGCGCCATATGCTTAATTACCCTTCAGGTCACGGCTTGCTAGGGGTGACCTCACTGGGGTCAACCAAATCCCCCTTTGTCCAGCCCGGGAGTGGTAGGGCGCGCATTTTGAACTTGATAATTTTACTCACCCCAGTTTGAATGTCATATCATTGGATTTTCGATCTCGTATATTGAAAATAGACCCTAATTTACACATCTCGTATCATCGGATTCTCGTATACTGAAGGCTCGTATAACGGGACCTCCCTGTATATATGTAAAGCTTGAAAAGGAATGACAAAAATAAATGTGTTAATTCTGTATACAGGGAGGTCCCGAAGATACGAGCAGTTAGGTTCCACCTGGCATACTCGTAAAGCGAAATCTCGTATAACGAAACACATAACTAATGGTAAAATATAGGTTTGGTTCCAGGACCCCATAAATTAAAAAAAAAAAAATATATGTTTTTCAAGCTAAAATAAACTATAGCAAACACAACAAACACACAGCGTCTATATTACCCACACTGTACTACCTATTCTGTAGAAAAAGCATTCTGAAAGAGAAAATAGCACATGCAATAACATAACTGCACATTAATTAAACATAAAACATGCATAACAAGCAAAAAAGACGTTGTAATGTAGGGAACGCCGCGTGATACAAGAGAAGGTAGTGTAGCGGTCCCAAGGTTGGGGCCAACATATCCTATCGGGGGAGCTCAGTAGGCTGAGGGTGGATATAGTGGGACTCTCTGAGACGAGGAGGCCTGGCAGTGGCGAGACTAGCAGTGGGGGTTACACCTACTACTGGTCCGGCATGAGCAATGGTCACCGTGTACGGGGAGTAGCTATAGGCATCTCCAGCAAACTGCAGCCATCAGTTGTTGAGGTTACTCCGGTTGATGAGCGTATAATGCGGGTGAGGATGAAACACACTCTGGGTTTCATGTCTCTTGTTGCAGTGTACGCTCCTACCGAGATGCGTAAAACTGAAGAGAAGGAGATGTTCTACGCCAAACTCGACTCTGTATTAGACCAGTGTCCTCCTCGGGACACACTCATTGTCTTGGGCGACTTCAATGCTACTACTGGCACTGTGAGAGATGGCTACGAGTTGTGTGTTGGTCCCCATGGCTCCGGTACCAGAAACACCAACAGTTCTCTGCTTCTGAACTTTGCAAGGTCCAGAAGGTTGAGAATTGCAGGTTCTTGGTATCAGAGACCAGAGCTGCACCGCTGGACATGGTATAGTAATGCCGGAGGGGTAGCTAAGGAGATCGACCACATCCTCGCTAGTACTCGTTGGAGAATCCTCCAGAACTACAGGGTTTACCGGAGTGCTGAGTTCCTTGGAACAGATCACAGACTTGTTGTTGCTACACTTAAGCTTCATGTCAAGTCCAGAAGAATCTCAAGAGGTAACCATACTGTGTTTCATCTTGAGAAACTGAAGGACTTGACATGTGCTCATGAGTATGCGGTGGCAGTCTCAAATCGGTTTGATGTGCTCGGTGCTCTCGGGGATCCTGTAGAACTGTGGGATACCTTCAAACGTGAAACTCTACAGGCTGCCAAGGAGTGTATTGGGGAGCGCCCGAGGTCAAGGCGTGGTTTTGTCTCGACGGAGACGCTGGAAAAAAATCGAGGAGAGTCGCGCTGCCAGACTGGCTGGGAACCGGGACCAGCACAGGGCTCTGTCACGCCGGACTAGAACCTCCTAAGGAGAGACAAGGAGAGGTATGTCAGGAGTCTCGCTGAGGATGTCGAGAGTCATTTGAACGCTAATGACCTCCGACCCGCCTACCGAGCCCTGAAGAAGCTCCGTTCCAAGTCTCCTTCTCGGGCGAGTGCTATTCGAACAGCAGATGGGTGCCTCGTGTCGGACATGGATGGGCAGATGGCTCGTTGGGCTGAGTACTTTGGGCAGTTGTTCATGGTGGACCCTCCAACTGAGCAGCTTCACACCACTGGGTTCAGGCAGTGGATGCCGATCCTCCCATTGACGAAACCGCACCCTCTCTTGACGAAGTCAGAGAGGCTGTAGCAAAGTTGAAGGGTGGAAAGGCAGCTGGTGTTTGTAATATCAGTGCGGAGCTCCTCAAAGCTGGGGTGAGGCCATGATCCGCGGGTTGCATGCTGTCCTGACTGCCGTGTGGCAATCAGGTACCATTCCTCCTGACTGGAAAAGGGGGCTGGTCGTCCCTATCTGGAAAGGGAAAGGGGACCATCAGGACTGCAACAATTACCGCGGTATTACACTGCTCAGCGTACCAGGCAAGGTGCTTGCCCATCTATTGCTGACACGAATTCGCAGTCATCTGGTGAAGCATCAGAGACCTCAGCAGTCTGGGTTCACGCCTGGTAAGTCAACAACGGACCGTATCCTAGCGCTTCGTGTCCTGGTGGAACGCCGACGTGAGTTTCGACAGGGGATGCTTGCAGCCTATGTTGATCTCAAGAAGGCGTTTGATCAGTGCATCGTGAGTCCCTCTGGGATCTTCTGCGATTTCGAGGGATTCCTGCAAGGACTATTGGTTTGATAACTGGTCTGTATTCGGGACTGAAAGTGCTGTGAAGTGTGGGGCAGGTGTATCCAGCTTCTTTCCTGTGAATACAGGAGTGAGGCAAGGGTTGCGTCCTTGCCCCCTCACTTTTCAACGCTTGTATGGACTGGGTATTGGACAAGGTTGTAGATCAAAGTGATTGTGGAGCATCCGTCGGCAACACCAAGATCACTGATCTTGTTTTTGCCGATGATGCAGTAATCTTTGCTGAGTCGCTGGAGGGCCTGGTGATGGCTCTCGAGGCGCTGCACGAGGAGGCAAAGCCTTTGGGACTTGAGGTCTCCTGGCTCAAGACCAGGTCCAGGTATTTGGAGACTTACTAGATGAAGCAGTACAGTCTGTTCATGCGTGTGGCGAGGACATTGAGATCTTGGAAAGCTTTACATACCTTGGTAGCGCAGTCCATAATGACGGCGGGTCACGTCAAGAAGTCTTACGACGGATTGGCATAGCCCACGGTGTTATGGACTCGCTCAGCGGGAGTATTTGGCGTTGTCGGTACCTGTGCAGGAGGACAAAGATCCGGATCTTCAAGTCGCTTGTGATCCCTGTCTTACTCTATGGTTGTGAGACATGGACACTAAATAGTGACTTGAAGAGACGAATCAATGCCTTTGGTAATAAGTGTCTTCGCAGAATCATGGGGTATCGCTGGGATGATTACGTGTCAAATCAGCGATTGCACCGTGAGACTGAATCGAGGCCTATTACCTGCATAGTCCATCAGCGCCAACTTCGGCTATATGGGCATGTGGCACGCTACCCTGAAACCGATACTTCCCATCGTGTTGTATCTGTAAGAGACAATCCGGCGTGGAGGAGGCCAAGGGGGCGCCCACAAGGCTCGTGGCTGGGGCAAGTTGATGTTTCTTGTCGAGAGCTGCTTGGTATGGGAAAGGAGCCTGCATGGGAACTCGCGCGTGGTGACCCCCGGGAGTGGTGTCGTAGGGTGGGCGAGGCGACGCGCCCCCCGGCGTATGCCCCCAATGATTGATTGATTGACAACATATATTTTTTCTGGAATACCGTCCGATATCGAAGACACAAAAGTTTTACTAATAAGACATTGTGTCAGGAAACTACAAAATTACAGGAATCATGAATATCCCATAGATGCCATAGTAGTGGATGACTTACTGAAA
This sequence comes from Chionoecetes opilio, assembly GCA_016584305.1. Lineage (NCBI taxonomy): Eukaryota > Metazoa > Arthropoda > Malacostraca > Decapoda > Majidae > Chionoecetes > Chionoecetes opilio. The sequence goes on along the minus strand of JACEEZ010000961.1, from coordinate 86,475 downwards.
CAAGATAACCAAGACTATGGATATCCCTCTACAAAAAAATAAAAAGCAGCTGTAAACTAGCAGATCCACTTCTAACTAACTAGGAAGGGTAAAATATACAATAATTACTACCGTATTTTACGGCTTATAAGACACACTTTTTCCCCTAAAAAATACCCTGAAAAATACTCATGCGTCTTCCAAAACAAATTTTGCAGTACTTCCTCAGTACTCAGTACTTACCTTTTTTTTTTTTACATATTTGTGCCTATAGCGCCTGTAGGCAGTGGTGACCCAGGGCTCGAATGGTAGACTCTGGAGGTTCACTTGAGGGCTGTGATGATGGTTGGTCCTGCCCGTGGTGGCGCAGGCAAGATTTACAGCTAGATTGTATAGATTGTAACCTGTTTCAAGTATTTTGAATATCATAAGACATTCAAATCAACTAATCTATCCTGACGCTGTGATGTTTACTACGGTACTGGCGGGAGTCATTCTGCCTCGGAGGCTCGGCAGATTGGCGCCAACAGCGCCAACTATCGTCTGCTAGTGTTGATGTATCATTTACCAAGAGGCTGTCACACGTATCACAAGCTCTTTTCAGTCCTGTAAATTATCACCCATGGCAAATTCATCAAAACTATTAACTTATAGTATTGCATACTAGCTAAAAGCTGTACGATACGCCAAAGAACATGGGAACAGAGCAGCAGAAAGACACTTTGGACCACCGCCTACCGAGAAAATTGGTAGATTGTACTACTGCCTACCGGTAGAATATATTATATATTTTTTTTTCTTAGAAATTTCTTTCCAAAATCAGGTTGCGTCTTCCAAGATGCAGTGTCTATAAGCTGTAAAATACGGTAATAGGTGCTGATAGCTACTATAAACAAGTATACCCTGGATATTATAGGGAAAATAACCTAGTGCTTCTACTCACTGGTATATTTAGGATCTTGAAACATTGAGGGCTTAGCCCAGCCTGGAGATCTTTAGATTTTTATTGGATAGTTTTCAATTCATTTATAATTATAATGAATGTAAGATGTGAGACACTGTACTCTACCAAAAGGTTCCGGTCATTTGCTTAGGATAACTTTCGCAACATGAAATTGAAATAAAATCAAGACAATCTGATTTGGGGTTTCGTTATTATTTTTATTTTCATCAGCAGGAGTAAAACCCTAAGAAAAAGAGAGCTATAGCCTGATGAAGCAGTCATATAGATTGTATATTGCCAATGCTTTGTTCGATACTGAAATTTGACCAACCCTGGTCTTATAACTTCTGCTTCTATTGTGTGACAAATTAAGGGTTCATTTTAAACTGTGACAAAAATGTGTAACTATGTGTCTTGTCAAAGACTACTGTATACTGGACTTGCTACTCGTGCCCCGCGCCAACCCGCCCATGACCAGTGGAGGCCAGTTTTGCGATTCCTGACATTTTCGAACATCACCCCCATTTCCCTTCCTGTGGTTTATCAGTATAAATGATATACCGTTATCTTCGTAAATGATTGTTCTGTAATATTATCAAATAAAAAACTGTAAAATACACTAAAGAAATGCCATTATGAGACTGAAGAAATATGCATGAACTTAAACTCTTCGCCATTTAATATTTTGAGTGAGACTTTTACATGAAACATATCAATAGAAGCAGAATATTATTAGTTTTCCAGTGATATATTTCATTTTCTGATAAATGAATTAGAACCATGCATAAATTAGCGTTAACTAAATAAATAACATCATCAATTGGGTAATTTTCCCGATTGATGAGGTTATTTATTTAGTTAATGCTAATTTATGTATGGTTCTAATTCATTTATCAGAAAATGAAATATATCAATGGAAAGCTAATAATATTCCGCTTCTATTGATATGTTTCATGTAAAAGTCTTCACTCAAAATATTAAATGGCGAAGAGTTTAAGTGAATATTAAGTTCATGCATATTTCTTCACTCTCTCATAATAACATTTCTTTAGTGTATTTTACAGTTTTTATTTGATAATATTATAGAACAAACATTTACGAAGATAACGGTGTATCATTTATACTGATAAACCATAGGAAGGGAGATGGGAGTGATGTTCGAAAATGTCAGGAATCGCAAAACTGGCCTCCACTGGAAATAGCCCAAAATGAGTAGCAAGTCCAGTATAGAGTAGTCTTTGGTCTTGTCCATCTGATATTCTCTTATTTCACCTCCAGAAGGTCTTTTGGTATCTCCTCTGTCTGTTGCACTCCATATCTCTGTTCTCTCCACCTCTCTCTTATCCTGCTCATAAAAACGATACCATCAGCATATGCCAAGTAACATCTAACCAAATATATTCTTTCTTACTATAATTTTGTGATGGCCCCAGTCAAAGCTTATCATATTTTTGTATATAAAAAAAAAAAGAAAAAAAAAAAGCTATTTGAGATCTGGGGGTATTCATAAAACATTGAACATTCACATAAATTCATAAAACATTCATAAAACTCAATGCCCAGGCCTAATTATACCAATGCTTATACTCACTATATGTGGATATGCAATAAGAGGGTTAGATTATATAGGAGCAAAACTACCCATGTTTACCCAGGAACTAAATTGACCCATGCCCTTTCTATATTCTCTTCCTGTCTTCTTTATAGGGCAACTAAGAAGGGTTTTTTTTTTTTTTTTTTTTTTTTGGCCAGTTGTAAAAAAAAAAAAAAAAAAAAAAAAAAAAAGGAAATCAATTTCAAAGGTAGCAGTGCACTAAGTCACTGAATACATAAATCAAGGTGACTACCAACCTTGCTCAACAGACAAAAATATATAAACTACCACAAAGCTAAGTTTCCAATACAGTAATGAACATTAATTAAGGAAAGGCTTCAATTCTTATTTAAATTCTTATTTTGATTTCTTATTTAATAATGTTAATATCTATTCAAAATGTGTATTTAGTGAGATACTGCTTGCAGGCACGTCATATCCATGTGGCTGGGATTCCTGGTGTTGTTGGTGCTGTGGACTGTGTGGAACTTTTACATTGACCCTCACACTTCAAGTAAGTCCCTCAATGTCAAGAACTCACATCATTAACAGACAGTATCGCAGCACCATATGTTAAGTTGTCACATCCAGATACCAAGCTGTTAATTGACAAATTATCAATATGTAAATTGTGTCGGTCAGCATTGGGCAAAAATGAGTCATAGGGACAGGAATAGATTAATTGGGACTTCTGCCATGGATATTCCCAACCAAAATATTCTAAGGAACAGGCATCAGGCTTAGATAGAGAAATGTTTCATGAAAAAGAATATTTAAATATCCAGAATGACACATCCTGTCTTGGAGACGAATTTAATGAAATTATTTGTAATGAAAACATGGGAATATATGACAAAGAATCAGCATAACATGTTTCTTTGCAGAGTGGACAACAAGGACATTGCGCGACGTCGGGAACACTGGAGTCAAGTGCGTGCAATAGAAACAAAGCTCAGTCCTTCAGAGTCAAGATTATTTGATCCACAGTTCTTCTTTGACAAGTTCATGCCGAGAACTAAAGAAGATTGATGACCTAATGATCATTTGATGTCATGAAATTTGCAATCGTTGGTGCTAGGATATAGGTGAATACTATTTATTAGACCAATCTTTTCCCACATGGGGAAAACATCAAAGACAGTGAAATACTGTTTAAATACATTATTTATTAATATATTTTATCATACTTTGCCTGATATGCTTCAGTGGCATAGCATAGACCACATCTGGTCTCTTGCAGTACAGAGGAGGACCAAAGTGCTAGCCTTCTGCTCCTGCTGGGTTGCAAGGTCAGAAACTCCATGGCTAACATCCTATACCAGTTTCCTGTTAGGTGAACAGGGGTCATTGCCCATATTACCTTCACTTGGCAGGGCACTTGAACCCCAGTCCTCAAAGTTGTGAGCCGAGTTCGCTAAGCAATACATCACAGGACCGCCTCCTTAATACATTGATAATACAAATAAATACTTGAAAAAAATATTTCATACAAATGCAGACATTGAATGTTTTATGTAGCTTTAAGCTACATCCATTTGAGTGCCTGGAGTCTGGTACTGGCATACTGTGTTATTTGTCCTGCAACAGCTGTACAGTGTTTAAGTTAATCAGTATGACCAGTCATCTCAGAAATTCCATCCATTATTTGTTTGAAAACCCTCCATTTGTTTACACATTAATTTCTTGAAAATGGCCTTAACTAGAAATTGACGTGTGTCAAGTTGGCATGGTACTGTGGCTCCCCATAGGCTTGGTGGCATGGTACTGTGGCTCCCCATAGGCTTGGTGGCATGGTACTGTGGCTCCCCATAGGCTTGGTGGCATGGTACTGTGGCTCCCCATAGGCTTGGTGGCATGGTACTGTGGCTCCCCATAGGCTTAGTGGCATGGTACTGTGGCTCACCATAGGCTTGGTGGCATGGTACTGTGGCTCACCATAGGCTTGGTGGCATGGTACTGTGGCTCACCATAGGCTTGGTGGTATGGTACTGTGGCTCCCTATAGGCTTAGTGGCATGGTACTGTGGCTCACCATAGGCTTGGTGGCATGGTACTGTGGCTCCCCATAGGCTTGGTGGCATGGTACTGTGGCTCCCCATAGGCTTGGTGGCATGGTACTGTGGCTCACCATAGGCTTGGTGGCATGGTGCTGTGGCTCACCATAGGCTTGGTGGCATGGTACTGTGGCTCACCATAGGCTTGGTGGCATGGTACTGTGGCTCACCATAGGCTTGGTGGCATGGTACTGTGGCTCCCCATAGGCTTGGTGGCATGGTACTGTGGCTCACCATAGGCTTGGTGGCATGGTGCTGTGGCTCACCATAGGCTTGGTGGCATGGTACTGTGGCTCACCATAGGCTTAGTGGCATGGTACTGTGGCTCACCATAGGCTTGGTGGCATGGTACTGTGGCTCCCCATAGGCTTGGTGGCATGGTACTGTGGCTCACCATAGGCTTGGTGGCATGGTACTGTGGCTCCCCATAGGCTTGGTGGCATGGTACTGTGGCTCCCCATAGGCTTGGTGGCATGGTACTGTGGCTCACCATAGGCTTGGTGGCATGGTACTGTGGCTCACTATAGGCTTAGTGGCATGGTACTGTGGCTCACCATAGGCTTGGTGGCATGGTACTGTGGCTCACCATAGGCTTGGTGGCATGGTACTGTGGCTCACCATAGGCTTGGTGGCATGGTACTGTGGCTCCCCATAGGCTTGGTGGCATGGTACTGTGGCTCACCATAGGCTTGGTGGCATGGTGCTGTGGCTCACCATAGGCTTGGTGGCATGGTACTGTGGCTCACCATAGGCTTAGTGGCATGGTACTGTGGCTCACCATAGGCTTGGTGGCATGGTACTGTGGCTCCCCATAGGCTTGGTGGCATGGTACTGTGGCTCACCATAGGCTTGGTGGCATGGTACTGTGGCTCCCCATAGGCTTGGTGGCATGGTACTGTGGCTCCCATAGGCTTGGTGGCATGGTACTGTGGCTCACCATAGGCTTGGTGGCATGGTACTGTGGCTCACTATAGGCTTAGTGGCATGGTACTGTGGCTCACCATAGGCTTGGTGGCATGGTACTGTGGCTCACCATAGGCTTGGTGGCATGGTACTGTGGCTCACCATAGGCTTGGTGGCATGGTACTGTGGCTCACCATAGGCTTGGTGGCATGGTACTGTGGCTCCCCATAGGCTTGGTGGCATGGTACTGTGGCTCACTATAGGCTTGGTGGCATGGTACTGTGGCTCACCATAGGCTTGGTGGCATGTACTGTGGCTCACCATAGGCTGGTGGCATGGTACTGTGGCTCACCATAGGCTTGGTGGCATGGTACTGTGGCTCACCATAGGCTTGGTGGTATGGTACTGTGGCTCACCATAGGCTTGGTGGCATGGTACTGTGGCTCCCCATAGGCTTGGTGGCATGGTACTGTGGCTCACCATAGGCTTGGTGGCATGGTACTGTGGCTCACCATAGGCTTGGTGGCATGGTACTGTGGCTCCCCATAGGCTTGGTGGCATGGTACTGTGGCTCACCATAGGCTTGGTGGCATGGTACTGTGGCTCACCATAGGCTTGGTGGCATGGTACTGTGGCTCACCATAGGCTTGGTGGCATGGTACTGTGGCTCCCCATAGGCTTGGTGGCATGGTACTGTGGCTCACCATAGGCTTGGTGGTATGCACTGCATTCTTAAATATCCAAGTCAGTGTAAATCTTGGAACTGATCATTCCTATTCCCAATCCTCTTAAATAATTTATCAGAACCGATTTAAGTCTAAATCATTTGTTAATTGGCAAATATGATTACTTTGGTGTACATCTGATGCGGTGCTGGTCTTGGAGAAGGGGTTGTCAGCTTTATCATTTTCATCAGTGGTGATAATGTGCTGAAACTGTTGTTACGTTATGCACATGGCAATAGGATCAATTCAATGTACTTAAAAGACCTTGGGGCAAATATACCTTGTTTGGATAAATCAAAAGTTCACAGTAAGAATATTTGCTCAAACCTGTTATTTATATATATATATATATATATATATATATATATATATATATATATATATATATATATATATATATATATATAGATATATATATATTATATATATATATATATATATATATATATATATATATATATATATATATACATTATCATTCTGCTTTCTGTTTAACGCCAGTTTTTCCCCATAATATTTTATGAAGTTATACGGCTGATGATACGCTTCCAACTATCTCTATCCGTTGCCTCAACTTCTTCAATGCCCAATGCTGCCAGATCCTCTTCAAACATTGCCTCCATGTTTTCCTTGGCCTGCCCGGTGGACGGCGACTTGGAACTTCCACTCTAACAGCTCTCCTCAATGCCTCATCACCTTCTCTCCTCTTCACGTACCCAAACCACCTCAATCGCCTTACTCTCAGCACTGAACTCTGTTCCTTCAATCCACATTTTCTTGCCACCTCTTCCTGGACACTTCATCTCTCCATGTGATCCCAGTCACCAACCAACACATCCTCCAACTTCTTCGTCAAAGCCCATGTCTCAGAACCATACAGCAAAACTGAGCTTGATACATGCTTCAAATACTCTTCCTTGTTTTTCAGTGGAATACTCTTGTTTATCAGCAGTCCCGCTATCTCTCTCCACCACTTCATCCGTGTAGTTGCTACTTGTGCTCTTACTGCTCTCTCCACTCCACCCTCGCTATCTAACATATCACCAAGATAACAAAACTGTCTCACTTCTTCATTTACATCACCATTCACTTCTGTAGATTCTACCTTTTCCTCTTCTGGTGGGCCCCCTCTGTTGATTCTTCTTATACACACTGGACAGCAGAAATCTACCACCCTATTCAAGTTTCTTAGTCCCGAACATCTTTTATGGCACGACTTGTCACATTTCTTGCAACGAATAGAGTTTACTCCTACTCCATTACTGCACACTCCACATGGGAAACCTTACCATTTGTATATTTTGCCCTATTTTCTTGCCTGTTACCATCATCTTCGTCTTGGACATATTCACCTTCAGACCTCTTCTCTCCATTGCTTGCTTCCAATCTATAAGTCTCCCCTCAACTTCCTCCTTGGTCTCAGCTGTCAAGACTAAATCATCTGCAAATAGCAGATCCAATGGATCTCCTGTTCTGCATTCCTTTGTGGCCTCTTCCATCACTACCACAAACAAAAGAGGACTGAGAACTGAGCCTTGATGCACCTCCACACCTATCTCAAAGGCATCTGATGTTCCTCCAGCTACTCTTAACATTGATCTCGACCCTTCATACAGTGCCATTACTAACCTTACAAGCCTCTCCGGTACCATTTGTCTTCGTAATGCCCATCTAATTGTCCTTCTTGAAATCCTGTAGACATGACCCTTCTGCCCTCTTCACAAACTGCCTCATCATCCCCACCTTCTGTCTCAACCCTCACAGTCTCAGCTGAGATCCATCCTATTCCCTCCCGCCTTCCGCCTAGCCCTCTTCCTCCTTCTGCCTCCCAACTTCCCCCCTGCCCCTCCTCTTCCCCATCTTTCTCCCCGCTGCACCCTTCCCCCCTTCCCTCTGATCCCCCTATGTCCTCTCCCTCTTCTTCTACTACCTCTGACCGTCCCGCTGTTAAGTCTTCTTAACTTACCCCTTCCTCCTGGCTGTACAAAAGACTCCCTTTTGTCTCAACCATCCCTGTCCCCTCGCCCCCCTGACCCTACTGACTGTCCTTCACCTACTACACTTGATCCCCCACCTGATATCACTGATCCTGCTAACCCATCTACTCCGGCCGCTACCATTCCGACTATCATCACCCGCTAACCTCTACACTCTGTCTGTTCTTCATTGGAACATTCACGACTTCTGATCCCACAGATAAGACCTTTGTCTCCTTATTTCTTGCTATAAGGCTCAAGTTATCTGCATCGCAGAAACTTTCCTTACTCACCACCCTGACCCATTTCCCAATTTATGATCTTCCCCCAACAAATACACATCCTTCCTCTGATCCAACCCTACTGCTATAACATTCCATTCCTTTCCCCTTCCCTCACCGTTTCACTCTTTCTCTGTGACCCCTCCCAAAGACTACTGTATACTGGACTTGCTACTCATTTTGGGCTATTTCCAGTGGAGGCCAGTTTTACGATTCCTGCCATTTTCGAACATCACTCCCTTTTCCCTTCCTATGGTTTATCAGTATATATGATATACCGTTATCTTCGTAAATGTTTGTTCTATGATATTATCAAATAAAAAACAGTAAAATGCAATAAAGAAATGCCATTATGAGAGAGTTAAGAAATATGCATGAACTTAAATATTCACTTGAACTCGTCGCCATTTAATATTTTGCGAGAAAACATTTTAGATGCTAGCGATAGAAAGAAGCGGATTTTCATTAGCTTTCCATTGCTGTATTTCGTTTTCTGATAAATGAATCATAACCATGCATAAATTAGCGTTAACTAAAAAAATAACATCATCTATCGGGATAATTACCCACCCGATGGATGATGTTATTTATTTAGTTAACGCTAATTTATGCATGGTTTTAATTCATTTATCAGAAAATGAAATATAGCAATGGAAAGCTAATTAAATTCCGCTTCTATTGATATGTTGCATGTAAAAAGTCTTCACGCAAAATATCAAATTGCGATGAGTTTAAGTGAATATAAGTTCATGCATATTTCTTCAGAGTCTCATAATGGAATTTCTTTAGTGTATTTTACAGTTTTTTATTTGATAATATTATAGAACAAACATTCACGAAGATAACAGTGTATCATTTATACTGATATGCCATAGTCTACTGTATTCATGGAACACTTTTTTACTTGCCGATACGATAGATGATGTTATTTTTTTAGTTAACGCTAATTTAGGCATGGTGGTAATTCATTTATCAGAAAACTAAATATATCAATGGAAAGCTAATGAAAATCCGCTTCTTTCTATCGCTAGCATCTAAAATGTTTTCTCGCAAAATATTAAATGGCGAAAAGTTTAAGTATATATTGAGGTCATGCATATTTCTTCACTCTCATAATGGCATTTCTTTAGTGTATTTTTCTGTTTTTTATTTGATAATATTATAGAACAAACATTTACAAAGATAACGGTACATCATATATACTGATAAACCTTAGGAAGGGAAATAGGGGTGATGTTCTAAAATGGCAGGAATCGCAAAACTGGCCTCTACTGATCATGGGCGGGTTGGTGCGGGGCACGAGTAGCAAGTCCAGTATACACAGCGCGCCAAAGCATTGTTCGCGACATAACACAGCGCTTCCATACGGGAATTCAGAAAATGTACTCTATGGCAGCCTACTGACTTCCAAGAGAGATATCTTACATATGGCAGCTTGTTTAAGGCATGGGCAGTCCATCAAGACCTTTGAGGAATGTTCAGATGCCACTTGTCAATTATAAACGAAGCATTTAAAAAAGTATCGCCTTCCTTCCCGCGAGTAATTTGAACAGACGCGCATTGGTATAGCTATCATTATTTGCATAATGAGTGGCAAGAAAGACCTAACAAAGGAGCAAATTAAAGTTATTGTATCTCTACACAAGGCAGAGAGGCCAGTGGAAGAAATATCAAGGATTGTGGATGTTACGAAGAGATGTGTGCATAAGTGGGTGGAGAGTTTCGGGGTGGCGCGGTGCGGGGTAGCGACAGCCGCGACACCAGAACATTATAAGTGGCCAGGGCGAGGATGTAAAACTCAGCAAGCACCCTAAATGTCATGAAACGTCAAGTGGATGCCCATCCTCAATTAAGAGCAAGAAAAATATTGCGATATGACTTTACATCCTCGCCCTGGCTACTTATAATGTTCTGGTGTCGCGGCTGTCGCTACCCCGCCGTGCCACCCCGAAACTCTCCACCCACTTATGCACACATCTCTTCGTAACATCCACAATCCTTGATATTTCTTCCACTGGCCTCTCTGCCTTGTGTAGAGATACAATAACTTTAATTTGCTCCTTTGTTAGGTCTTTCTTGCCACTCATTATGCAAATAATGATAGCTATACCAATGCGCGTCTGTTCAAATTACTCGCGGGAAGGAAGGCGATACTTTTTTAAATGCTTCGTTTATAATTGACAAGTGGCATCTGAACATTCCTCAACGGTCTTGATGGACTGCCCATGCCTTAAACAAGCTGCCATATGTAAGATATCTCTCTTGGAAGTCAGTAGGCTGCCATAGAGTACATTTTCTGAATTCCCGTATGGAAGCGCTGTGTTATGATGTCGCGAACAATGCTTTGGCGCGCTGTGTAGAGTAGTCTTTGCCCCTCCCCTTCATTATGCTTTGCCATAGTGCCATATGACCTCCGATGTCTGGCACATTTTCCCTTTTTAGCATTAAATCAATCTTGAAATCCTGTCAAATGCCTTTTCCAGATCCACAAACACATGATACAGCCTTTTCTTCTTTTTATATTTCTCCTGAAGAAGTTTTGTGATGAAGATTGCATCAATAGTTGACTTTCCAGCCAGAAACTCAAATTGGGAGTCATAGATCTTGATACTTTTCTTAAGCCTTTCACACTCACCCTCTCCGAAATCTTCATTCCATGTTCTAACAGCCTCAAACCTCTGTACCCACCACATGACAGTGCATCTCCTTTTCCTTTAAACAGTGGTAAGGTAAAACTATCCTTCCATTTTTCTAGACCTTTCTCCTCCCTCACAATCTTTTAAAAAATTCCTGTTATTTTTCTGAAACCTGTCCTTCCTGCTAGTTTCAGTATATCACTGCTTACACTTGATGGACCTGGTGCCTTTCCATCTTCCATCCCTATCAATGCTCTCACTACCTCTTTTTCTATTATATTTTCCACTGGACCTTCCACCATTGCAACCTCCTCCAGCTCGTTGTTATTTTCTACATTCAGCAGTCTCTCATATAGGAGAGATGGAGGAATCCATCTCTGCTTGT
>JACEEZ010000961.1:7500-72500 GCA_016584305.1 Chionoecetes opilio | reverse complement strand
CATAGTTTCAACGACGTTAAGAAGCTGTTGATATTTCGGTATTAAAATATGTTTCAACGAGTTTTTTTCAGGTTTCTAAATGTATATTTTGTAGCCTCATTTCCACCTTAATCCCATATAAAATGAAAGTGCTGTAGTAGAGGAAATTTATGTTGTAGGTAGACATTGAAACCACTGATCATTGATTCCAAATTGATTAGCTTATCTACATTTGTCTATAAGTATCAGTGACTTAAAAACTGTTGTCTGTAAGCCATCTTATTCTACATGACACAGACGCTACTGTGTGGCGCACTGATAACTGTGTTTATTGTTGTAATAAGGCAAATGTTATTGTTATTGGTAGTCTCATGAGATCCAGAGCGTTTCTCCCTACCCTATCAGCTTGCCTGACAGGAAGGTTTCAATCGCACTTACCATCATCCTGTCTCCCAAAGAATAGGACAGACCTACATCTGGTGGCTCTCCCATCATCGTTATCTACCTTTAAACTTCTAGCATTCAGATTTTAATTCAATTTATGCAGCTTTTTTCTCTACATTAATACCCATATGTATTTACAGTTTCCTGTTAGTTCTTTTTTATTTCCTTGAAGTTTTCTAAAGTCGCATTTTATTGTTAATTTAAAAGTCCCGAGTGGCAGCCAAGCAGCTCTGTGGCCGCCAAGAGCCATTCAGTGGCTGTGGCTGCGCAATGCTCATTTCAATGTCTCTGTTGCTGGTTTTTTAGCATGTGTGTTGTAGAGAAGACATTTTTATATAAATTAAGTAGAATTATTGAAGATGCAAAGAATATTACCCATATAAATGATCTAAAACCTCTAATACCATGGTATGTAACTGCTAGATTCTGCTTTATACAGTGAATTTATTTGTTTTAAATAATTTTATAGAATCGTAAGTCATAGTTTCTTGTTTGTCATCAGATTTTCTTATAAATACAATTTGGTTGATTTGTTAATATATAGTTCCATGATGCCTTTCCATAGATAAATTCATCACTTGCTTAGCAAGTAATACATGGAATTTTAATACCCTCATTGATATTTGCTGCTTTAGAATATATTATGTGTGAAATTATATGGGTAGAAAAATTCAACATAACCTTGTTTACCAAATTTCTCATTTATAGAGGAGATTGATACACGAGTTGAATGGGGATGTTTTCTGAACACTTGAAGCCTATGATACCACCTGGCGGCACCATATCCTCCACCAGTTATCCTCGTTCGGTATAACTGGAAACATGGGGGTCTTTCTCCAGTCCTTTCTCAGTAATCGCTCCTTCAGAGTCAAAATATCTTCCTCCATTTCCTCTTCCTTCACACAATATGAAGGTGTCCCCCAAGGAAGTGTCCTTAGCACTTCCTTGTTCCTCATTGCAGTTAATGGACTTTTCTCCACCTTACCACCTGGCGTCCGGTCCTCCCTTTACGTGGATGACCTAGCCATCTACGCTTCCGGCCCTTCCCTGGCACCCCTCCGCTGTCTCCTCCAATCTGCTATTTCCGCTGCTTCTTACTGATCGTAGCTTTCGTTTCGCTCCCACAAAATCCTTCTCCATCCTTTTCTCTCGCTCTCGTGTGCCACTCCCACCACCACTTTCTCTATATGACGTACCTCTCAAGTATTGCTCCCCTCTGGTAAATTCCTTGGCCTCACTTTTGACTCCCGACTTACCTGGAAGGCACATATCCTATCTCTAAAAGTAACTGCCCTTCGCCGCCCCCGCCTCTTACAAACTATCTCCCATGTGTCTTGGGGTGCTGACCGCAAGACCCTCTCCTCCATCTCCACACCGTCCTGGTCCTCTCCACTCTTGACTATGGATGTCATATTTATTCCTCAGCCTCCTGGACCCTGTCCACCACCTGGGCCTCCGTTTGGCTCTAGGTGCCTTTCACTCTTCCCCTGTTGATAGCCTCTATGCTGAGTCGGGCCTCCCATCCCTCTCTCGCCGTTGAGCCCTCCTATCACTTCGGTGCTATGCTCACCTTCATCAATTTCCTACTTCTAAGATTGTAGTCCCCCAATCTCCTCACAGTGATATCCTCCTCCCTTCGTTTGTCACCACCCTTCCCTGTTCGCATGCACACCCTTCTCTCCCACTCCTCCTTTCCTACTCTTAATCTCCTCCCTTTCTATGTTCATTCCTTCCCTCCGTGGCTTATACCTTCCCCCCATATCTGCTCTTCCGTCCCCACTACCTCTCCCAAGTCTGCCATTCCTCCTATCGTCTTATGCTCTCACTTTCTTGAACACCTTTCCACTCTTTCCTCTAGCACCCACGTCTACACTGACGGTTCTAAATCTGGATCTAGCTTTGCTATCCTCTTCCTCTCTCTTCACTACCAATTCCAACTACCTAGAGAATCCAGTGTTCTTATAACGGAATTGTACGCCATCCTCTTCGCCTTAAAATGCCTACTTTTCTATCCTTCCTGTTCCTTCACTATCTTCACTGATTCCCGCAATTCCCTTTCCCTTATACAATCCCTTCGCTCGCTTCATCCTCTTGTTCGGGAGATCCCAGACTGGTTATTCCGCCTATCCGTACACCACAAAACAATATGCTTCTGTTGTGTGCCGAGTCACGTGGGTATCTCGGGCAACGAACGCATTGATTCTTTAGCGTGTTCGGCCACTGTGTCCCAATGCCCCCGTTTCGCAAACTTGCCAGCCTCCGACTACTACCCTTCCTTTAAATCTTAACTTTTTGACCGCTGGCAGTCCTCCTGGACCAATTTCTCTACCAATAAGCTTCGCCTGATCAAACCCTCTATATCTCCGTGATCGGATCCTTACCATACTAATAGACATTGGGAGACTGCTCTCGCACGCTTACGCATAGGCCATACCAACCTCACACACTCCTATCTCTCACGCTCCTCCCCAACCCTCTGCACACCCTGTCAAGCTCCTCTCACTGTCCAACATGTCCTAATATCCTGCCCCCATCTTACTACTGCCCGTTCCAGGTTCTTCCCTCATTTGTCCTCCTTTTCCCGACCTCCCTGTCATGCGGATACTCTCCCGGAATCCTCCTCCTTCTCCCTGAATAATTTAACCTTCCTCCAACAAATCCACATCCTTCATCTGATCTAACCATCCTGCTGTAACATTCCGTTCCTTCCCCCTTCCCTCACCGTTTCACTATTTTTCTATAACCTTGACCCTTTTTATGTTTTGCCATAGTGCCATATGACCTCTGATGTCTGGCACATTTTCCCGTTTTTTTGCATTAATTCAATCTGAACACTTGACAACGATGATTCATGACTATGAGTACAGTAGCCTCTTATGAGATGCGGACTTGAAAAACAATTGTTTGAAAGACATGATGACATGAATTATCACTCTACATGAGATATGCAGAAACTGAACACGAAAGATTCAGCCAACCCCTCGAAATTGGTGCGTGGTGATTTCACGTACTCGCAATGTCTCCCTCTTCTGCTGTGAAGAGTGAACTTGCGACAACACAGCAGCCGCCATCATCTTATTCACTTTATTCTGCCCGCTAATTAGTCTTGCTTAACAAAATTTCAGTTATGCAAAAAAACTTAGTTGTAACAAACTTTGTTTGACGCATGAAAGATTTTAAGTGACGCACACAATTGTCTGGAAGGAAATATAAAAGAAGAAAAAATAGAAGAAAAAACCCATTTATAACCAACAAATGATACAAATTTTTAATGAGCAAACTAAGAAGTTCTGGGTATACAAAGAGCAAGTTTTTTTACATTTAGACAGCCAAAACTGAAGCTTTGTAATATAGTGCTGCAGTTATTTTTGTGTAGTGTTGAGCAAAAAGACTGCATAATGTCCAGTAAGTATGATGCTAGTGGTAGTAGTAGTGCTCCTAAGCCTAAGAACTGTAGAAAATCTATAACATTAGAAACTTGTGTATCAGTACCTGGTTAGGATCGAACCCGAGAAGACTTAGGCGCCTCATCACCTGATGGTTAAAAGTGAAAGATACAATCACCCTAAATATCTCTCCCCCAACCACTCTCAGCGGGGGAGTAGTTGGGTGAGAGATATGTAGGGTGATCATATCTTACACTTTTAACCATCAGGTGGTGAGGCGACTAAGACGCCCGTCTTCTCGGTTAAGCTAACCTCCTACAACATTCGACTTGGAAGACGCATGAGTGTTTTTCAGGGTATTTTTTTGGGAAAAAAGTGCATCTTATAAGCCGTAAAATATGGTATTTATTTCCTCCGTCATGTCATTGACATAAATCGTGAACATTATTGGTGCCAACACTGGTCCTTGTGGTACCCCACTAAGTACGTTTCTCCATTCAGACTTTTCATCGTTCACTACTGTTCTCATTTCTCTTCCTTTCAGATAACTTTCCATCCAGGTTTTGATCATCCCTGTGATTCCTCCTATATTTTCCAATTTCCAAAGTAGCCTCTCATGTGGAACTTTGTCCCAAGAAGGTTACCATTATTTGCATCATATTCTACACTTGGCGTGAGTGATAATTCATCAAGTGTCAGGCAACAAATTCTTTCCTTGTCATTCATTTCTTTCACCTTAATTTTGAGCATGTCAAAAAAATGTCCAAGAACCCCAGGCTGAAATGGAATGTTTTGCATCCTCCTTTGCAAGGTCCTTTCTAAGGGCAATGGATACTGATTATTCAAAAGCACTTTGTAGATGATGAACCACATGCAAATCAAAGTTGTAAACCTTTCTTCACGGTGGCTGATTACCACTGAACCCCTCTCATGTTACCTCTTGTCAGAGCTCCAAGTTGATCTGGTTTGAGCATTCTAGAAATTACTCTTTCCTGCATCACCTTTGCCTTCAGAATTCTACTGTTTGTTCTTCTAATGTTTCTAACTTTGGTTTCTAGTTCAGTGATCTTCTTTCTCAGCCTCATAACTGTTGATGACCCTGCGTCATGGACACTATAATTTTCTTCTAGGATACAATCCTGACTTCTGGGCTACTGTCTGCAGCTAAATTAAAATAAAGGAAATGAGTGAGATAATACGATAAATATTTATATATTGATCATGAAAATCAGATAGGTAAAATGCATAGATAGATTCATTTAGACACTTAAAAATATTTATACAAACAGAAAAAAAGCTAGATATTTAGATAGACTGATAGATATATAGTATCGATTTCATTATAAATATCTACAGTATGATAGATATATAGTATTAATTTCATAAGAAATATCTAAAAATGTGAATATTTGGTATATAGGTAGATAGATAGCCAGATAAGACAGATAAATATACTGTAAACCCTCACTATAACGAACCCATTTGGAGGAAGGGGGTGATGTCCGAAATATGATACTGATCGGATATCGGACTGATATCCGAAAGTTTGTTATAACCGAGGGATCCAAACTTTTCATATATAAATATATAACAAACTTTAGTTTGTTATGTGAGGAGAAAGTTAGCTATTTTAGACCATTTCTGCGTACAGTACCCTTCCGAGTTTTGCACTTGCTTTTTCACAAGGCATAGCGCTAAACTCGAGGATCGCGAAACTCTGGTATTGAAAACACTGTAAAAATGCTTATTTAGTCCGGTGCGAGTACCATATTTTACAGTTTATAAGACTCACGTTTTCCCCCAAATAATAACCTGAAAAATTACTCAGAATGGTACTTCCAATGTACGAATGTTGTAGTATTTCAAATACCGTAAGGTACATCATACTACCTGTTACAAGTATTTCAAATACCGTAAGACATTCAAATCAACTACGTAATCTGTCCTCACGCTGGTATGTTTACATTCCCTCTTTTGGCGGCAGATTGCCGCGATTGCCGCCAACAGCGCCATCTATCGTCTGCTAGTGTTGGTGTATCATTTACCACTAGGCTGTCACATGTATCTTAAGCTCTTTTCAGTTCTGGAAATTATCACCCATGGTGAATTCATCAAAACGATTTACTAATACTATCGCATACAAGCTAAAAGTTATACAATACGCTAAAAAAAATGGAAACAGACCAACAGAAAGACACTTTTGCATCGCCGCTGGGAGAGGCGGTGGCCGAGTGGTCCGCCCTGGAGCACATGACTGGCCGACAGTGACCGTGCGGTGATGTAAACAAAGGGCATTACCTCCCCTGTAAAGGCAGTACACTCATGCTTACTAATCTCTTTTTTGAGGGCTGGGAAAGTGATTGATGGTGTTCATCTGTCAGACTATGTCCTCCAGATGTTGGACTCTGGATCTATTCCTTGTTACAGTGAAAAATGTAGGGAATATAGATCCATATAACATACTGCAGCACAAATGGAAGGACATCACGACTGCTTGGTGGCAGGCTTATTACGCCAGTGATATATACCACTACATTGTGAGCTTGAAAAGTATATTTAATCACTCTACCCATGTCTACAATTCTTAAAGACTAGTCAATTCGCACTTTAGTTTAATACACAGCCTAAGCACTGCAAATGTAGTAATAATAATGAGCTGTAGGCTACTACTGTGTGCGTGAGAGGAACGGTGACTGTGGTGTGCGAGAGCGGAGGCCGTCGAAGAGAGCCTCGCCCAGTCGCTTACACAATCAGTGAGTACTGAGGGTGGCGCTCTTGCTTATACCCCGATTGATGATGATATTTATTTAGTTAACGCTAATTTATGCATGGTGCTAATTCATTTATCAGAAAACTAAATATATCAATGGAAAGCTAATCTAATTTCGCTTCTACTAATGCAGCCCATTAACTCTTATAAAAATCCTGCCTGCGCCACCACGGGCGAGGGCCAACCATTACAGCCCTCGAGTACATGGCCTACCATCCCACCCCTGGAGGTCACTGCCAAACGGCGCTATAGGTACCAAAAAAAAAAAAAAAAAAAATGTGTACGAAGCAGCGCGAAACTGGGGAGATAATGCACAAAAGTCTGGATGGCAAGAATTTAGGACTCAGCGCGAAACTTGAGGATCGCGAAACTCGCATAGCGTGAAACTCTGGAAGGTACTGTATATTGAATAAGATAGATTTACTGAGAGGAACATCTAGAGTAGAAGATTTTGATACAATAGCATTAACAGAAAAATGGTTAGATATGACAGGCAAAGTACCGTATTTGCCGGCGCATAAGACGCAGTTTTGGGAGAGTACTGTATAATGAACTTTGTTCTATTAGATGAAAGTTTGTATACTTACGTATATGGAGCCATCACAAATACTACACGCATACAGGAAAATTAAAACAATACATTTTGAGGCACGGGAGGCAGGCAACATGGTGAGGCATGGGAGGACGTGAGAGGCGTTTACACTTGGGATGACAAAGGGCTGTATTCAAGATTTTTTTGCGATCCGTTGCACCGGAATACGCCATACAAGAATCACTGTGTACATCCGACGCGTTGCTTTGTCCTGAACTATGCTCTGCCCTTATTTCCATCATATTTCTTCCCAGAAACCATTACAGGTGATTTTTCAACATAACCGAGAGTAACATACGTTTATTGTGAATGCACACGTTATATTTAAGATCAAATTAGGTGCAGGAGGCCTTATATGGCTAGGATAAATGGTGAGGAGGCTGTGGTGAATTAGTCTTGATGTCTTGTCTTATCAGTCTTGATTTGCCACTCATTATCTGCTAGGGGCGACGCGGCAAGTTACTCACAAGCATCACTCAGGCCCTTTTTATGCTACATCAATGCCTTAGACAAGTGGCGAACACTAACAAAGTGTTAAGAGTAGGGGGTCTCGCCAATAAAGGTTGCACCGCTCGGGAATCGAACCCGGGACCTTCGCATGCCGGGCCCCCTGGCTTCCCGTTACACCCACGGAACCTCCCCATGCAACCCACACCACAAAAAATATTTTAATGGCAGAAATTTAAAATTAGGCGGGCCAAAAGGAAAGATATGTGAAAAATAGTAAAAAACATGTGCTGCCTTGGACTCGCTTGTGTTGGGTTTGTATGCAATCTCTCCACGCGTCGTCAGTTGCGACGATTTTTTAACACCAAAACCCCGTTTTCCCGACCCCCCCATTTCCCCGGATATCGGATTTGCGGTCAAAATCTGAGGCCCGGGGAAGTCAGAGTCCCGGCAAATGCCGGTCCAGCCCCTAAATCGAAAAAGTTGTCCGGCGGCCCCCCCCCCCCCGAGCGTTCCTGTCAGTGTCCGCGCCTCCCGCAAAAGGTGGCAGCCCCCCCCAGCGGTCGTATTTGTTTCATTTGAGCACGACCTAAGGGTTTCCCCGCCCCGCCCTGTCACCCCTGACCCCCACGCCCCTGGTGCGGGAAAATTTTCCCTGAGACTATTGAACATTTTGCTGTAGTGTCCGCGCTCCCACTCCCACCATTAGTGCTACGCTCTCAACTCCTCACCCTGAAGTCGCCACCTTTGACCTGCCCACCCTGTGGTGGCGGCTGGGCCCCCCCCAGGTGACAGCATGCTCAGCGGTTTTATTTTTACATTTGGGCACCTTGACACTAGGTTTATCTGCACCGCTCCCTCAGTCCCCTGACCCCACTGCCCCGGGCAGGTACCTTGAGACTATTGAACACTTTCTGCTGCAGTGTCCCCCCACTTCCCTCCCCCCGGTGGCTACACTCTAAAACCTCACCCTGACCTCCCACCTGTGACCTACCCACCCTGCTGGCGGCCCCCTGGGATCCACCCTTTCCTGGCAACACGCTGTCATCTGCCACCCGTGCCTTCCCCGAGGAAGAAGGTCAACTACGCACAGATAGCATCAAGGACATCCCGGGGTCATGGTTCCCCAAGGGGTCCCCGCAGCCAGTGTTGCCAACAGTGGTCTCAAAACCCTAAATATTCGGGGGGAAATCCCCCAAAAAACCCCTTTCATATATTTCCAACTTTTTATAAAAAGCTGTAATAAATTTTCGCCCCCGCCCTTTACCTCAAAAATTACCTTTTTAAATTTACCCCCAAGGCCACGTAACCCCTTAATTCCCTCCTGTAGAAGGGCTCGGTAGACTACCTGGGCGAAATCGGTTGTAACACAGTTAAATAACACAGGCGAAATAGGGGGAAAATTTTACTCCTGTACTATTTCCCCCTTTTCTACACAAAGATCAAAATACACCGTCAAATTCTCCCGACGGCCCACTCCTAAGGTGGAGCGGCCCCGAAACAAAATACACACATAGGGTTTCACCGCTATTGTTCTTTTAACACACACATTCCCTTGAATACACACCGATACACTGGCTTACGGCGAGGCACTCCAAACTACGATGAAAACTGACGAAGCTATTTTACGAACTGACGAAGGCGGACGGCGCCAGGGCCCCCTACCCACGCGAGACACCTCTACTTGTCCCCGCGGCTCACTGTGTTCCCCCCCTACCACCCCCGACGCGGCCCCCCTCCCCCTGTTTCCTCCGCCGGCACCGTGTGCGCACTCCAAACATAAACCTCCTCCAAATGGTCACCCTCCTTTGTGTGAGGGCAAACCCTTTTAACGCGGACACATGCCGCCCGCTCTACAGCACCCCCACAGCCCAAACCTCCTCCCCGCCTTTTGCGTTACCCCCCGCTTGCGCTTTCCAAAATGGACACAGACATACAAACCCCTCATTCGCTACACACGACCCACTCAAATAGCCTTTTCCCCCCACCCATGCACTCGGACATACACACGCCAAGTGTAACATTATCCCCCTTCCTCTCAGAACAGTGACCTCACTGTTACCTTAAATCCTAAATCCTGTATTCTAAGAGTACATAACAGAAAACACACAAATATGGACATACTTGAAACATGCAAAATAAACTAACAAAAATCCTCAAATGAAATGGCAGCTCGCCCATCACACACAACAATAATCAAATTCCTCTTGAAATATAATGCAGCAATTTCATAATTCTCTCTTCACAATAACCTGTAGTAAATTAACCGGCAGGTCCCACAACAGAGGCTCCTCCTGCAGAAGGGTACCTCGATCTCCCCCCGCAGGCCCATCCTGCGGCTAACATATTCCACCCCCACCTGCACCCACTTCTGCAGGCAAACCGCACAGCGTGCGTCACCCCCCGCCACTTCTACCCCTCACAAAGCCACCACCAGCTGTAAACTACAAGTCCCTCCATCACCATCCACCAGCCGCTCCTGCAGCGTTGGAATGGTCACACAGGCAGCCCTTCTCTTCCCCCCTCGCGAGACTCACAAGCAGGTGACGCCCCTGCACCCTTCCTCAGGCGCTACAAGCTCCCAGGGGACCCTCCTCATCCCTGGCTTGCCTCACCAGTGACCACGGCCAAGAGTCACTCTCCATTGGCTCCGTGGTTCTTCAAGGGCGCCACACAAACCTCCCCCCTCTTCCCTGGGGTGTCGCCTCTGAGGTAGCCGCGGCCAAGAGCCACACTCCATTGGCCCGCGATCTCCCCTCTGCTTCAGCTGCTCTAGTCTCGCGGTGGATGAAGGCGCCACGACCATCCTCCCGAAGGACCATGCCCTCCGCTGCAGAACGCCGGTGACGGTGCGGCAGGACCTAGCAGCAACGCGCTGCGGCGGGCACTGCTTGGTAGAAGGCACGTCGGTGTCTTCCTCCATCGTAACAGGCCGTTACTGCCACCTGCCACAGCTTCGGCGGGGGGGGCCACCCCCTGCGCTCGCCATCTTCCTGACGGCGTAGCAGAGGCAGGTATGGGGCCATTTTCTTCATCCTGGCCCTCCGAGGTCTTCCCTGCTGGCTGCGCGACTTCCTTCGCTCACCACACTTGTGGCCCTTCTTCAGCCGGGGCGGCCGGCCGGCCTTTAGCCGTGGGTGTTTGGTCCGCACCTGCCGGAGTGTCAGGCCCCCAGCACGGCCCTTCCCACATTCACCCCACCGGCGGGTCTTCAGCCGGGGCAGCAGGCCGCCCTTCAGCCATGGGTGCGTGATCAGCCCCTGCCGGAGTGTCAGGTCCCCAGCGCGTCCCTTCCCTCCTGAAGAAGGTAGAGCAGGGAGGCGAAGAGCGGATGATGCGGCCGGCGCGCCTTTTACGCCGTTTGCCAGCGCAGCGGGAGGGGCCCGCCAGCAGGCTCTCAACACCGCCTTTTCGTCACCTCCTGAAGAAGGCGGGGCAGTGAGCACGCGCTTAGCCGCAACAGCCTCCGCTGGGGCGTCACCGGGGAGTAAGGGCACCTCTTCACTGCACCCTTCTGACGGCGCCGCTTTTATTTCCACGCCCACTTCCTCTGTAGGGGCGTCACCTTGGGAGTTAGGCAGCTCTTCGTCGCCAACCCTAACCAACTTCTTCCCCGCCTCGACGCACGCCCCACCCTTCGTCAGGTCCTGCCTCGCGTAAGCCTGTACCTCGCTATTCAAGCCTCTCTTCAGTATGTTTCTCATTTTCAAAATATCCTGTTCCATTTTCTTTCTCATTTCCCTTAAATTTTCACTTTGGTTAACCATTTCCTTTCTCATTATTTTCCTCATTTTCTCATAGTCTCTCAACATTAGAAGCGCGCCACGTGGACATTCCTCAGTGACGTCAAAAGGCTTCACCTCGCCTTCCCCTCTCTCTCCCTCCCTATCCGCCATTTTAACCGCGTGGTACACCGCCATTACCGGCCACAGATTATTCTACAATTTATCCCACTTCTGATACCAGTGTTGTGAGCCGCCCTCTTACTTCAAAGACTTACCTGTCTTAACCCTTTCACGCACGAAAAGTTTAATAAGTTTTTCCGTCCACTGCAACATCTGTCTTATGCTCCCTAAGGAGCCCCGTGAAATGGCCCGACTGTGCGGCGAATTATTTTTTTGTTATCAATTTCACCAATGTGTATTCTTTTTTCCTGGCATTATTATATATCATTGGTTATGCAAGAGATTATTCTGCCTTATGAAAGAAAAAAATAACAAGAAATGCAAATAAATAGCGGAATTTACCGACTCCGAAAAAATATTGAGTAAAGAGAAATAAGAAATACTTACGTTCACCACTTCGTAGCTCGAAACTTCCTGAGTCAACTTTTTATGGTTTATATGCCAATAAAAGCGGATTTTAATGAGGATTCCAACGCTACCATTATAATTTTCATATGGCCATTATGGCCAGCTCGGGACACATTTTAAAGGGACGACAATTCGCGTGCACAGGCTGCCTGCTGAGTGGAAACTGACACACAAACCCTTATCATTTCACATTCACTCACACGAGAGAGTTGACAATTAGTTTATTTTATAGGTCTAGGTTGGATCTTTGACGCAGAAAATTTTGACGCAATTCTGAAAGAGACTTTATTTTTGGCGAATTTTTAACAGTTTTTTGACGCAATTCGCGTCAAAAGCTCAGATTGCAGATGGACCCGTTTTGACGCGATCGCGTCACCGTGCGTGAAAGGGTTAATTTACCCCCAAGGGCGCGGCCACGTAACCTCTTAACTTCCCTCCTGTAGAAGGGCTCGGTAGACTAACCTGGGCGAGCAATCGGTGTGTAACACGTAGTTAAATAACACAAGGCGAATAGAGGAACATTGATACTCACTGTACTATTCCTCCTTTACTACACAAAGATCACACAATACACCGTCAACGTTCTCCTGACGGCCCACTCCTGAAGGTGGAGCGGCTGAAACAAAGTACACACATAGGTTACACCGTCTATTGTTCTTTTAACACACACGAGCTTCCCTTGAGATACACACACGATACACTGGCTTACGGTGAGGCACTCCTAGCTACTGATGAAGCTGACGAAGCTACTGACGAAGCTGACGAAGGCGGAGCGGCGCGGCAGGCGCCCCTACCCACGCGAGACACCTCTACTTGTCCCCGCGGCTCACTGTGTTCCCCTCTAGCCACGCCGACGACGGCTTCCCCTCCCCCCTGTCTTCCTGCCGCCGGCTAGCCGTCGTGCGCACTCCAATCATAACCATCCTCGCAAATGAGTCACCCTCCTTTGTGTGAGGAGCAGACACCCTCATACGCGGACGACATGCCGCCCGCTCATACAGACACTCACTCACAGCCCACACCTCGCCTCCCCGCTCTCTGCGTTGCTACCCACCCGCTTGGTCCCACATGGACACAGACATACACACGCCTCATTCGCGTACACACAGACCCACTCAACTAGCCTTTCCCCCCACCCATGCACTCAGACATACACACGCCAAGTGTAACAATATGCTACATAGCTACTCCACATGTAAATTAAAATTGCCATGGTGATTTTAATGTACAAATAATTCATACTTTGTTTTACACAATATATTACATTACACATTTAGTAGCATAATTCACTTTTTTATTATAATCATCACAAGGACTGAAAAAAAAAGAAGGCAGTAATAGGATATCATGTCTCATGATATGATATAATGCCTCATGAGCATTTAATAAAAAATACATTTAATAAAATTTTCTACGTTAGGCTGATGGGGATGATATATTTCCTTAAATTGCTTAGAAATATGATACAGAAATAAATGAAAATATTAATGCTCTTAGCCTCTTGGGGAACTTAAATAATCCAACTAATATTCTGGACATCCTGTACTAAGCCAGAAAGAAAGAATACCAATAACACATTTGCATACTAAATAATATCATCACTCGAATCATCATTTTCATGGTATTTGTAGATATCTGATAAAACTTTACCAACTCCGCCATTTAAGAACATAAGAAAATAAGGAAGCTACAAGAGGCCGCGAGGCCTACACGTGGTAGTTCCTGTCACCTAACACTACCTACATCCACCTTTCATCCCCATCCATGAACCTATCCAGCCCCTCTTTAAAGCTCCTTAATGACTCCGCACTAACTACCTGTCTACTGAGACCATTCCACTCATTCACCACCCTATTTGTAAACCAGTTTTTCCCTATTTCCTTTCTAAATCTACGCTTTTCCAGCTTGAATCCGTTACTTCTTGTTCTACCCTGGTTAAAAGCCGTAAGAACTTTTCCTACCTCTCCTTTATTAAATCCCTTTATCCACTTAAAAACTTCTATCAGATCGCCCCTTACTCTGCGTCTCTCGAGTGAGTGTAATTTTAATAACTTCAATCTCTTCTCATAACTAAAGTTACGCATCCCTTGTATAATTTTGGTCATCCTTCTCTGCACTGTTTCTAACAAGGCTATATCCATCATGTAATATGGAGACCAAAACTGAACTGCATAGTCTAGGTGAGGCCTGACTAGAGCCAGATAAAGCTTTAGAATAACTTCTGCACTTCTACTTTTAACACTTCTGGTAATGAATCCTAATACTCTATTAGCTCTATTTCTGGCCTCAATACATTGTTTCCTAGGTCGGAGGTCTGGGCTCACTCTCACTCCAAGATCTTTTTCACCTTCTGATCTTTTCAGCGATACATTGCTTATGGTGTATCTATTACCAGGGGTTTTTCTACCAACATTCATAACGCTGCACTTATCAATATTAAATTCCATCTGCCATCTGACTGCCCACTCGTTAAGTTTATCTAAGTCTCCCTGCAATATGTTTACATCAGACTGTGATCCAATAATTCTACCTACCTTAGTATCATCAGCAAACTTGCTGATATCACTGCTAATCCCACTGTCCAAGTCGTTGATGTAAATCAAAAATAGTAATGGGCCCAAAACAGACCCTTGTGGAACTCCACTTGTCACCAGTCCCCATTCAGATTTATAACCATTAATTGTAACCCTTTGTTGCCTATTACTTAGCCAAGCTCTGATCCAATGAAGAACCTTCCCATCTATTCCATGAGCCTTAACCTTATTTAAGAGTCGCTCATGTGGTACTTTGTCAAATGCCTTACTAAAGTCCAGATATATTATATCATAATCCTTATCATTATCTGCCGTCTCATAAACTTTCCTATAAACACTCAATAAATTGGTGAGACATGACCTACCCTTGGTGAATCCATGTTGTGATTCATTGATCAAACTATGTTTATCTAAGTGCTCTCTAATGTTTTTTGCAATAATAGATTCCAATAATTTACCTCCCACTGACGTTACTTATGGGTCGATAATTTGACTTTAGTCCTCTGTCTCCCTTCTTAAATATGGGAACAACATTTCCTTTCCTCCACAATAATGGCACATCGCCTATCTCAACCGATTTCCTAAAAATGTGCACTAATGACTCACTAACAACCTCCTTGCATTCCTTTAATACCCTGGGATACACTTCATCTGGTCCTGGCAATTTAAATTTTTTCATTTTATCTATACCCTCCTCCACCATTTCCCTAGTTATCATAATATCTTTGAGTTTCTCCTCATCGCTTCCTTTGAACATCTGTTCACTAGCAGGTATTGTCTGTGTATCCTCCTCCGTAAAAACACTTAAGAAATAATCATTTAGACTTTTACACATATCCTCATCCGTATTTAAGACCTCACCCTGTCCTGACCTTAACGGCCCAACTAATTCCCTTGTCTTGGTTTTATATACCTGATAGAACCCCTTTGGGTCCTTTTTCGCCTGTTCTGCTACTTTAATCTCATAATTGTTCTTGGCAACTTGAGTTAATTTCTTCACTGTCCTTGCCATCACGTTATACTGTTCTTTGCTTACCAATCCTGCCTTGAACCTTAAATAAATGTTTCTTTTTACTCCAATGTTGTGTTTTAAATTAGTGGTCATCCATTTTGGATCACTCTTTCTGGACCTTATTTCCCTATAAGGAATATTTCTTTTCTGTCCGTCAATTATATTCCTTACAAATAAGGTATAATCCTCCTCAGCCCCGACCTCACTTCCATGTCTAACCGCTCTAATTACCTCCTCAGCCCCGACCTCACTTCCGTGTTTAACCGCTCTAATTACCTCCTCAGCCCCGACCTCACTTCCGTGTTTAACCGCTCTAATTACCTCCTCAGCCCCGACCTCACTTCCGTGTTTAACCGCTCTAATTACCTCCTCAGCCCCGACCTCACTTCCGTGTTTAACCGCTCTAATTACCTCCTCAGCCCCGACCTCACTTCCGTGTTTAACCGCTCTAATTACCTCCTCAGCCCCGACCTCACTTCCCTGTCTAACCGCTCTAATTACCTCCAGGTGTCTTCCTAATCCTCTATAATTGGCCTTTCCAGCTGTCATCGCCCTGTCCTTACCCTGGGAAAATTTCTTCCCCTCCATCCCACACCTCTTATTAATAACCTCCAGGTGTCTTCTTAATCCTGCATAATTGGCCTTTCTGAAATTAGGTATTCTTTGTTTATTGACACTTAATTTTCCAACTTCCCATTTTAAGCTAAATCTGATCTCATAATGGTCGCTATTATCTAACTTCCCACCGATCCCCACATCTATAACTAAATCGTCTCTATTTGTCAGCAATAGATCTAGAATATTATCTCCTCTAGTAGGCTCCTTGATTGCTTGACTTAGGAAGTTATCCTGGATTATATTTAACAATTCATCTGCGTCGCTGTCACCTATGATTAAATCCCAGTCTATATTCCTAAGATTAAAATCCCCCACCACGCATAGTCGATTATATCTGCAGGCCTTGTTTATTTCTTCCCATATAGGAGCTGAATCCTCTTTACATAAGTTTGGAGGCCTATACACTACACCCAAAACCATTTTCTTAGTTCCCTCCGTAACCTCTAGCCATATAGACTCTATGCTGTCATCTGTTTTTATAACATAATTAACACAACACTGCAATGCATCTCTAGCATAAAGCGCAACTTCTCCACCTCGCCTGCCAACTCTGTCCTTGTGAAATAACTTATACCCAGCTATCTCGACTTCCGGATCAAATACCTTTCCTGACATATTCAACCATGTTTATGGTGACCTTGAGTATGGAGATGATGGACCAGTATTATACATAGTGTGATGCAGTGCATTTTTTTACATGATAACTGGGCGACCAAAATGTCTCCGTGATGAAAAACTGTCGCCCAGTAAGAACAATTTTCAGCTACTGGGCGACAAGATATTTATTCATAAAATCCTTCCTGGATACAATGGTTCATCTTATATGTGTGTGTTAGATCCAGAAGTGCATTCATATTACTGCATAATTATGATCTTTATTTATACATAACATACAAAAGAGGGAAGATGATGTAGCCAAAAAACTATATTTTAACAGATATGCCTACTACCTTTCTGGATATCCAAAGAATGTCGCCTAGTAAAATTTGCTTAAAGAATGCACTGGTGTGATGAGTGTAGGTGTGGGTGTAGGAGTGTGAAAAAAAGTGTTTCTAGCAATAGCCGTTCACTCACTGCATATGGAGAACCCCGTACTTTCTAGTGGTTGGTCTTAATTCTTAATGCTGAGCAGCCTTACATTGACTGGGTTAAAGAATCCTGGCTCATAAGAATTATTATAAGAGCAGCGGTGCATCACCACCGCTCACCTTATCATAAAAAAATGATTATTCAGCCTGCATTTATTTCTGTGCATCTCTCTCTCTCATTTATGTTATGGAACATTACATTATCTTATTACGACACAATTGGTATTAATGGACATGTTATTTACCAAATTAGCAATACATGAAAACAGCAGTGCTGTAATAAACAATACTGTAAAAGGCTACTTGGCATCATGTCGGAGCGGGTGATGATTTAACCGACACAGGTGACCGGCAGCCCAGCAGCCTAGCCTACCCTCCTTACTTGCTCCGACACGATGCCACTTACAGCCATTACGATGCCTTTTACAGTATTCCTAAGCCTTATTTAATGTGGAACTCCATCTGAGACATGCGTGAACATTTCCTAGTAACCGTGGTTGTCTGTGTCTGGCAATA
Organism: Chionoecetes opilio; assembly: GCA_016584305.1. Lineage (NCBI taxonomy): Eukaryota > Metazoa > Arthropoda > Malacostraca > Decapoda > Majidae > Chionoecetes > Chionoecetes opilio. Next base: position 54,801 of record JACEEZ010000961.1, on the reverse strand, counting down.
AAAGCCTCATTATAATACCTCGTAAATTTATGTCAAAAATTTGAGGTAAATATGTATAATATTTCAAATTTTTATATCTACTAAACAATATATTTGTTATGATCGTTTTAGAATTGATGAATACACATAATTATTACATGAAAACATTTAATTTTATATATTTTCTTCCTTACCTCGTGTTGTCAGGCCTCCAGCAATATAGACTCCCATGGGCGTCTGAGGCGAAGGTCTTTTCATCACAGAACACGACCTTTTTCCAGAAGTCGTCGTCCGCAGTGTGGTATTGTAGGGCAAAGCCTAGTCGCTGCTCCTTGTTGGCTTCTGTCAGGAAGGGTTTGCTGGCCGGGATTATGTGGTATATCCCAGCCTTATGTAGGATGTTTCTAAAAGTTGCCGTTCCAAACCGACTTCCAATTTTTCTCTTGATTTCCAATGCTGTGGTGAGTGGGTTTTGTTGGGCTGTGGCAAGTATGCGTTAGTGCTCCACTGCAATGACCTGTCGCGGAGCACCACTTCTCGGCAGGCTTTTGAGGCAGGCGTCATTTTGCGTTTCACGTTTCCTTGCAACCCATCGCTGAACTGTACTCTTATTTATACTCAATATGCGTGATATTTCTGATGCTGGGATATCTGCAGACATTAGAGCTTTTATTGACTGTCGCTCTTGTAAATTTGTTTCCCTTCCACGTCTCAGGGTCTCCATGCTGCCGTCTTGAACACCACGCTCGATGATGTCATTGTCAAGCGAGGGTTTATTTCGTAGTTTCTTATTTGATAAAAACATTTCAAAAAGTTTTCGCATCTTTTGTTTATTTTCTAATCAATAATGCACATAGATTTACTGAACATTTTTGATTTTATTTATAAAATATGTATTGAGTTGCGAGGAGCATGGAACTTTACTTGACTAAATTTGCCATGAACGAAATATTTGATGTCAAAAAATTTCGGCAGGGAATAGAAAGATAATAAAATTCAAGAATTATTGACATGCAAAACTGTTCAAATTCCATCTTATAAATTACAAAGAGTGCATCTGTAGTGATAGCTACACTACTTAGGGTGGTCGACTGTACATGAACTTTTGGTTATCACTCAATAAAGCAAGTAAGACAAGACAACATCGGCTACATATATATTTTTGTGAATACTGGCTACAATACGTACTTATTCTTGACTTGCAGCGATTACTGTTGCGTGTAGTGGTGGTGGGCTATGTTAAGTAACAAACCCATCACCACTACACACACACAACCATTCAAGTGACAGAGGTGGATACTGATATAAAAAAAAATCTGATACTATAATAATTGATACATACATACTTAAGAACTGATAATAATTTTGCTACATGTCTGTTTTTTACGATAAACACATTAGTAAAGTGATGGTGCACATTATTATGTTACTTTCTATAGTTTTTGTGTGTATACTTAAGTTACATTTAATGCCTCGTAGTTATTATCATCAGCACAGAGTTATTACATATCAATTTGTATTGCATTGAATTTATAATATTTTCAAACACTGCAGTTACATGCCTTCTGGCAAATTCATCCCTGGCTGTAGACCCGGTAGTCCTGCGTCTATATTTAGTATTCCTAGTGGAATGTTTTCACGGTCTTCTTCGAAGATATCGTCTTTATGATTACCATCACCATCATCATCATCATCCTGCCTGGCGCCCTGCCTGCCTCTCAGGACAACACGCTGTCATGTGCTTCACCTGTGCCTCCTGAAGAAGACAGGTCAGCTACCACGCCTGTGATAGCATCTAGGATATCACCAGGGATCATAGGGCTCCTCAAGGGTCCTCACAGCCATCAAACAACACTAAGAAGGAGGAAATCTCCGCCATCATGATACTGCTGCCGCTGCCAGACGTAGGACTGACAGTGCTGTACACTACTCCTGTACAGTACTGTATTGTGTATTTTTACTGTAATTTATTTATTTACATGATTTATCTCATGTTTATTGATATTTGCATGACTTAGAAATGTTCTGTGTTCACCTAGAATTATGGGTTTTTCTTTTTATTAAATCCCCGCATTATTCAGATCCTTGCATTACTCAAACCACTCCTTGGCCCAATTAGTCCGAATATGAGAGGTTTACTGTATGAAATGCACTGATAGGGGATGTAATGCAATGCAATAAAGAGGATGCAGCAGCGTCACACGTCGTACTCTACCGCTTGACCTTATTAGTCACACTATCTCACTCAAGCAGAAAAGAGGTTCTATTGTATGGCAACACTTGACACTGTTGCCATACAAGCCTATCATAGCGAAGATTTGCCCACATCATTGAGTGGCGGAGGTTTGAATAGCCAAAACAAGTTATTATATAATGTGGAAAAAGGGAACTAAAAGGGTGGGGGTGTACAGGGTCCTCCCTCCCGGTTGAAGTGGGAGGTCGGGGGGAACCAGTTGAGCACATGGCGTCTGAGGGTTTTTGGGGACCCCTGACCGGTGCCGCTCCTACTAGTTGTTGTGAATTCTCCCATCATGCAGCTAAGTAGAACAGTACCCGTGACAAAGCCTTGTTGTGGGAGCTCCCAACTGTAAAATTAACGTAGAATTTAAAGAAAACTCAGAGAGAGAATGTCTTTCCTCCTAGTGTGGTAAGATTGAAGGAGAAAGGAACAGAAACAAGGGAGTGTTGATTTGAATGACATGACGAGGCACGACATACACATGGAATATGATGCTGCTCAAAATACATGTTGCTGGTGTGGGTAAGTAAAGGTAAAGATGGGAACATACGCAATGCTGCGTGTGGCATTTGGTGCTCATCTCCGTGGCATTAGCCCTTAGAGCCTGTGGTGGGTGAGGACCCGTTACCCCGGGACACAGGGCTAGTGTGACTCCCGGGTTACCACAGTTACCTTCCCCAGGTACCCATTTATCAACCCCGAAAGGAAGGAAGAACAGCTGGGTAGGCTGGTCACTGACTTGTCCTGGCCCGGATTCGAACCAGAGCCCGCAGATTCGTAGCCAGGCTAATTGTGTGGCAGTGAGGTGATCTTCACTTGTCGAGAGCTCACCGGGTCCACTGGCAGCCATTCATCCCTATAGCCCTGCTGTGATCCTTCCACTGCGAAGCGATGGCTGGATGTTCTGCGACTCATACCCTTAAAGATAAGTTTTTTTTCTCTTTTTTTTTTCTTCTTTAATAGGTAACACAAAGCCTGCTTAGTTGCCAGTCCCTATAAAGAAGACAGTAAGAGAATAGAATAAAAAAGAGGGGTAGGCCAATTTAGTTGGGGAGGTGTCTTGTTACTCTTCTTTTGAAAAGATTTAAGTCATAGGAAAGTGGACCAATAGAAACAGGAAGAGAGTTCCAGAGTTTACCAGTGAAAGGGATGAAAGAGTAAAGATACTGATTAACTCTTGCATTAGGAAAATGGACAGAATAGGGATAGAATGAGTAGAAAGTCTTGTGCAAACGAGGCCGCGGGAGTGGGGAGGGATGCAGTTAGCAAGTTCAGAAGAGCAGTGAGCATGAAATAACTAAGAAGAGAGCAAGAGAAGCAACATTGCGGTGGTGATTTAAGATTGAAGACAGTCAGTCAGAGGAAGGAGTTGATGAACGAAAAGCTTTTGACTAAACCCCTGTTTAGGAGAGCTGTATGAGTGGATCCCCCCCAAACATGTGAGACATACTCTATCTAACTTCCCACCGACCTCCACATCTATAACTAAATCGTCTATTTGTCAGCAATAGATCTAGAATATTATCTCCTCTAGTAGGCTCCTTGATTGCTTGACTTAGGAAGTTATCCTGGATTATATTTAACAATTCATCTGCGTCATTGTCACCTATGATTAAATCCCAGTCTATATTCCTAAGATTAAAATCTCCCACCACGCATAGTCGATTATATCTGCAGGCCTTGTTTTATTTCTTCCCATATAGGAGCTGAATCCTCTTAACATAAGTTTGGAGGCCTATACACTACACCCAAAACCATTTTCTCAGTTCCCCCCGTAACCTCTAAACCATAAGACTCTATGGGTGTCATCTGTTTTTTTAACATAATTAACACAACACTGCAATGCATCTCTAGCATAAAGCGCAACTTCTCCACCTCGCCTGCCAACTCTGTCCCCTTGTGAAATAACTTATACCCAGCTATCTCGACTTCCGGATCAAATACCTTTCCTGACATATCCAACCATGTTTATGGTGACCTTGAGTATGGAGATGATGGACCCGTATTATACATAGTGTGATGCAGTGCATTTTTTTACATGATAAACTGGGCGACCAAATGTCTCCGTGATGAAAACTGTCGCCCAGTAAGAAAAATTTTCAGCTACTGGGCGACAAGATATTTTTTCATAAAATCCTTCCTGGTCAATGGTTCATCTTTTATGTGTGTGTTAGATCCAGAAGTGCATTCATATTACTGCATAATTTGATCTTTATTTTTACATAACATACAAAAGAGGGAAGAGATGTAGCCAAAACTATATTTACAAAACCCCCATATAAAGAACCCTTAAATTTTTNTAGGGAACTACACTCTTACTTCCTCTACCACCACTGCTACTACTACTACTACAGCCACTACTGCAACCACCACCATGCTACTGCCACCACTACTACAACCACTACTACTATTCCTACTACTCCCAAAACCCCGGTACTATACTACTACTACTACTACACAGCCCTACTACTACCACACTACTACAACTGTGCTACTACTACTACTACTACTACTACTACTACTACTACTACTACTATACTACTACTACTACTACACCAGCCCCTACTACTACCACGACTACTACAACTGCTGCTGCTGCTACTACTACTACTACTACTACTACTGCTACTGCTACTACTACTACTACTACTACTACTACTACTACTACTACTACTACTACTACTACTACTACTACTCAACCCCAACTGTCTGCTACTAATGTTATAGCAAATTTGAGGGAAATTATTGGGTTATCACCAATAAATAGTAGTAGTAGTAGTACCACGGCTTCTACTGTCCCACCTACTACTGCTACTACTACAACTACTACTGTGTGTGTGTCCCCGACTGCTCCTAGGAAGAAGGTATGTACTACTACTACTACTACTACCACTACTACCACTACTACTACTACTACTACTACCACTACTACCACTACTACTACAGGTTGAAGTTCCCAAACTCGGCAACCTCGGGACCAGCGCCGAGCCGAGTAATGGAATTTTCCGACTTTTAGAACGTAGATATATTAAGGGGAAAAAAAGCATGAAAATCCCGTTTGGACGTTTGGGAGCCATAATACCCATAACAGACCTGTAGAAGTACACAAAATAACAGTGTACACAACTCTACAGTCACAACACCACTGAACAATAACAACAAACAAATCGGCGGGAGAAACCCAGCGGCCTAGTGTGGTGGCACCCAGCGGCCTAGTGTGGTGGCACCCAGCGGCCTAGTGTGGTGGCACCAAGGAAGCTAGAGTACAAGGAAATCCGACTCCACAGTAAAGTTTGAAACCCGTACGGTGCTGCCATCTATGTCGAACACAGGGTGTCTCTCTAGCTTCCTTGGTGGCGATGGTGGTGGTACTTGCCTCGCCGCAACCCAAAACCCTTGTGTTGCCTCAAAAAAATATTCATATTTCTTGGCTTTACTCATCTCTTACACAAGATAGGCCTATTTTGTTTGCATCAGTGAATCAGGCAGTGATTGTTCAACAACAATATACCATTCATAACTCAATAGGGTAAAAAATAAAGTCATGACTGACTATCACAAGAGTAGGCGGACTTTTAGGTTTTCAGTGCATTGAAATGTTGTACTCCTACCCGATAATACCAAGCTACCAGATGATGTTTATGAAAGCTGAGTCTACCATCGTGTTCACAATACATTGCTGCATATCATGAGCATAAAAAAGTTACACTAAGACTACACTAATATTAAGATAATTGAAGGAAAGTAAAAGAGTGTATAAACAGTTTTTCTTGCTTATTTTGCTTCAACTCGCTGTAACTCCATAAGTTTTGGTCGCATTCAATTTTCAAGAACAGTTTCAAAATCCTTATACGTTTCCGCTTCCTGTGGTATGTAGCACGTACCAATAAGGAAAAGAGTAGGTGGTCAAAATCGCTAAGAAAGTTAAACTACTACTGCAAACTGGCACAGTGACGGGTGAGCATTGCTCCCTATACAGGAGAGACTGTTTTCGGGAGAGCTATCAGAGGCTCCACCCGTCACGGTACCAGTTTGAAACAGTTTAACATTCTTAGCCATTTTGACCACCTACCCTTTTCCTTATTGGTACGTGCTACATACCACAGGAAGCGGAAAAGTATAAGGATTTTGAAACAGTGCTTGAAAATTGAATGCGACCAAAACTTATGGAGTTACAGCGAGTTGAAGCAAAATAAGCAAGAAAAAATATTTATACACTCTTTTACTTTCCTTCAATTATCTTAATATTAGTGTTGTCTTCTTGTAATTTTTTTATGCTCATGATATGCAGCAATGTATTGTGAACACGATGGTAGACTCAGCTTTCATAAACATCATCTGGTAGCTTGGTATTATCGGGTAGGAGTACAACATTTCAATGCACTGAAAACCTAAAAGTTCGCCTACTCTTGTGATAGTCAGTCATGACTTTATTTTTTACCCTATTGAGTTATGAATGGTATATTGTTGTTGAACAATCACTGCCTGATTCACTGATGCAAACAAAATAGGCCTATCTTGTGTAAGAGATGAGTAAAGCCAAGAAATATGAATATTTTTTTGAGGCAACACAAGGGTTTTGGGTTGCGGCGAGGCAAGTACCACCACCATCGCCACCAAGGAAGCTAGAGAGACACCCTGTGTTCGACATAGATGGCAGCACCGTACGGGTTTCAAAGTTTACTATGGAGTCGGATTTCCTTGTACTCTAGCTTCCTTGGGTGGCACCCAGCGGCCTAGTGTGGTGGCACCCAGCGGCCGACCCGGCAACTACGCGCCGGGTTTTGGGTGTTCTGCCGTGTTTTGGAAAATCCGGAACCCTAGCCGAGATTTGGGTGTTGCCGAGTCTTGGGATGCCGAGTTTGGGAACTTCAACCTGTCTTGAATACACGCTACAACTAGGGTGTGGCCCATACAGGGGCAGGTGTATGAGATTCTATACTGTCTCCCTTGCAGCAGCTTTCCCTGTGTTCTGGACGTAGTCTGTCCTGAATGTTTTGTTCTCCTGACACTTTCTAGGCAAAACAGGAACATCTGAAACAGTTTTCTGGAGAGCAAGTGTTGCGCGGGGAAGAGTTCAAGCGGTGGGTGAATAAGCTGCGAGGCAAGAGCTCCGTCTATAAGATGAAGCGTGCCGAGCCGAGTGACTGGAGGGCCGGGTACGGCATCCCCAGCAGGACGGAGGAGATCCTGAAGGCCAAGGACGCACGCCTGCTGGACCAGCTGGTAAGTTGTGCTGGTTGTCTGATCAAATGTATTACAGATAGTATTCAAGAAAATTCCTTTTGCACCTTTACTGCCAGGAGCCCATGCCTGCACGCCACCCGTCATTGGCCACACCTGCAGGTTACACACCATCAACACTACAGTCAAACCTCGCGTATTACCACCCTCGTTAATCGGACTGTCACGTTATTCGGACCTCTTTTTTTTTTTTTTTTTTTTGGGGGGGGGGGGGGGGGGGGTCGAAATTTCCTATTTATATATACACCCAGAATTTTTTTTTTTTTTTAGGGGTCGAAATTTCCTATTTATATATACACCCAGAATTTTTTTTTTTTTTAGGGGTCGAAATTTCCTATTTATATATACACCCAGAATTTTTTTTTTGTTTTAGGGGTCGAAATTTCCTATTTATATATACACCCAGAATTTTTTTTTTTTTTTAGGGGTCGAAATTTCCTATTTATATATACACCTAGATTTTTTTTTTTTTTTTTTTTTTTTTTTTTTAGGGGTCGAAATTTCCTATTTATATATACACCCAGAATTTTTTTTTTTTTTTTTTTAAGGGGTCGAAATTTCCTATTTATATATACACCTAGATTTTTTTTTTTTTTTTTTTTTTTTTTTTTTTTTTTTTTTTTTTTTTTTTTTTTTTAGGGGTCGAAATTTCCTATTTATATACACCTAGATTTTTTTTTTTTTTTTTTTTTTTTTTTTTAGGGGTTGAAATTTCCTATTTATATATACACCTAGATTTTTTTTTTTTTTTTTTTTTTTTTTTTTTATTAGGGGTCGAAATTCTATTTATAATACACCTAGATTTTTTTTTTTTTTTTTTTTTTTTTTTTTTTTTTTTAGGGGTCGAAATTTCCTATTTATATATACACCTAGAATTTTTTTTTTTTTTTTTTTTTTTTATTTTTTTTTTTAGGGGTCGAAATTTCCAAACTATATATACACCCAGAATTTTTTTTTTTTTTTTTTTTTTTTTTTTTTTTAGGGGTCGAAATTTCCAAACTATATATACACCTAGATTTTTTTTTTTTTTTTTTTTTTTTTATATTTGTGTACTGCCTTATTGTTTACAGAATACGATGGAGGCCCAGATGGGGGTGTCGGGCTTCCATGAGACTCGGGACACCGTGGAGCAGGTGTCCTCCCTGAAGGCCTCGGTAGACGCACGAAAAGGACAGTCTCTGGAGGACATGTCTGGCATGGTGATGGAGCTCAACAGAAAGATTGCCGAGAGAAAGTCACAGTTAGCTCCCATCATCAAGGGTGAGATAGTCTTATTGATCACCACCTCCTGCAGGATAGAGTCAGCAGACACCTGCACTTATGGGGACACTCCTGGGGCATGGCATTCAGCCCATCACTATGATCTATGCTTTGGTGCCAGGTGAGGGTGCCAGGTGGGGGTGCCATGAGAAGACCCGAGTTTGATCCCGAGTGAGACCCATAAATCCACTTAAAACCTTTCTGCACCGTGGAGTGGCCTAAGAACACCCACACGCCCTGCCCATTAACTCTACCTTCGATTGCGAGTGCATCGGAAGACACAGGGGGGCGGCATGAGCCTCTAATCACAGGCGTCACTATAACAATTCTGCCTGCACCACCAACGGGTGAGGGCCAACCATCACAGCCCTCAAGTGAGCCTCCAGGGCCTACCATCCCACCCCTGGAGGTCACCACTGCCTACACGCGCTATAGGCCAAGATGTAATACATTTTTTTTTTTTAAATGGGTCACCTGTCTGCTACTGTGGCCCTCCTCCTGAGCCAGGCCTTCCCCTTGATAGTTGTGAATGCAGAGCTGCTTTCCCTGCCTTCTCCTCCCTTGTGACTGACTTCCTCGGTCTCTCCATTGCTATTGAGACCAAGAAACACAAAGGAAAGTAGCTGTACAGGCGTGTGAATCCTTGGTAGCTAGTGACTCGTCTGGACATTCTGACGCCTGGTTCACCCACAGGACAAAGCTCCTCCCACCATCATAAGATACAACTATATCTATATAACAGGATATTGGCGCTACTTCATATTTTAGCATACAAAACAATGTAAACTGTAGAAAACAACCCTTGGTGAAGTGGGTCACGAATCTGGGCCAGTCACCAGTCCAGGGTAACAGGGGAGGAATAATAAGTTTTTTTTATATATACAATAAACCCTTCATGTTCGCGGGGGTCAGGGAACATAGGTTAGGAACATAGGTTAGGGGTTAGGGTCAGGGAACAGAGACACCCGCGATTACCGTAAATCCCCGACCATCACATTACTCATTCATTGACACTTTTTTTTTTTTTTTTTTTTCTTTCTTTTTTTACATCACCAGGAACTGGCCAAGGGCACAACAACAAAGGGTAACACAAAGCCCGCTAGTTGGCAGTCCCTATAAAGAAGACAGTAAGAGAATAAAATAAAAACAGAGGGGTGAGCCAATTTAGTTCGGGAGGTGTCTTGTTACTCTTCTCTTGAAAAGATTTAAGTCATAGGAAAGTGGACCAATAGAAACAGGAAGAGAGTTCCAGAGTTTACCAGTGAAAGGGATGAAAGAGTAAAGATACTGATTAACTCTTGCATTAGGAAGATGGACAGAATAGGGATGAGAATGAGTAGAAAGTCTTGTGCAGCGAGGCCGCGGGAGGGGGGAGGCATGCAGTTAGCAAGTTCAGAAGAGCAGTGAGCATGAAAATAACGGTAGAAGAAGAAAGAGAAGAAAACATTGGGGGGGGTTGATTTAAAGATAAAGAAAGCAGCAGAGGAGAGGAGTTGATGAGACGAAAGTTTTTGACTAACCCGTTTAGGGAGCGTGGGAGGGATCCCCCCAAAATGGGGGAAAAAACTCCATACATGGGCGGATAAGGCCCTGTACAGAGCAAGAAATTGGGAGGGGAAAAAAAAAAAAATAATAATAATAATAATAATAATAATAATAATAATAATAAAATAATAAAAATTTAAAATAAAAAAAAAAATAAATAAAAAGGGGGGGGGGGTTTGAAAACCCGGAGTAATCAAATCCGCGACCCTAAAACCCGCGAACGAAGGGTTTAGGATATGAACCACAAAAGTAAAAGGGCCTAGCTATGCTGCGCGTGGCCCGGGGCTCATCTCCGTGGCTTTAGCCTTCACCTGTGGGGGTGAAAAACCCGGGCTTTTCCACATGTGCGACAGGAATACCCGTGTAGGTCTCACGGCCTCTTGTAGCTTCCTTATTTTATTTATGCCCTAGTACCCCTTCCTTGTGGCCTCCGGGGGTGCAGGGGCTACGTGCGGCTACCAATCGCGGGCCCGGGTTAAAATCCCGGGAGGGAAGTCGGGGGCCCACCCTACCCAGCTGTTCTTACCCCTTTTGGGGGGTTTGAAAATGGGTCCCCGGGGTAAGGGGGGAAGGGTAACGGGGGAAAAACCCGGGAGTACACTAGCCCTGGTCCCGGGGTAACGGGTCCTCACCCCCCACAGGCTCTAAGGGCCAATGCACGGGGATGAGACCGAGGGCCCCGCACAGCTTAGGTAGGTCCATCTTTACCTTTACTTTCCATGTACCCCGGGAAAGGACTAGTGCTATATCAGGGTTACCACAGTTACCTTCCCCCCGGGTTTTCCCCCGGTCGAATATAAAATAAATTTACCAAAGTGTACGTCTCCGCTACGTTTTCTCCCCCCTAAAAAAAAGGAAAAATGGAAAATTTTGACCCCCGAGCCAAGGGAGTGCCCCCACATTTTCCAACCTATAGTGATGAAAGAAAACAATTTTCTTGTATTTTAAAAATCCTGGTCCTCTGAAACACTGCTTCTTTTACGAATTGGTCCACTTGCAAAAGATGCAAGAATTGTCCGTGGCCTACAGTGAGAAGAAGCATTTTTTTGATTTTGGGGCCGCCGGATGGGCCCCTTTCCCTGGCCCAAAACTGGGGCAGGAAGTGAAAGGGGGGGAGCCCCCGTCAGTCGCTTGTTCCTCACCGCCAGTCACAAGGCACCTTCTTTGTTTCCCACCGCCAGTCACAAGGCACCTTCAATGTTTCCCACCGCCAGTCACAAGGCACCTTCAATGTTTCCCACCGCCAGTCACAAGGCACCTTCAATGTTCCCCACCGCCAGTCACAAGGCACCTTCAATGTTCCCCACTGCCAGTCACAAGGCACTCTTCAATGTTTCCCACCGCCAGTCACAAGGCACCTTCAATGTTTCCCACCGCCAGTCACAAGGCACCTTCAATGTTTCCCACCGCCAGTCACAAGGCACCTTCAATGTTTCCCACCGCCAGTCACAAGGCACCTTCAATGTTTCCCACCGCCAGTCACAAGGCACCCGCCACAAAGCTCTTCATTTTTTCCAAGGACTCCATAATCAAAATGTTCTAAATGATTCTTAGATGACGGCAGAGGTGTTTTTCAGCTCTTGATTTACTGCCAGTGATCTATTTGTCACATCGTTGTCTCCCTTACAAGTTGAGTGACATCTAAACAAAATGTCAATGCACTGCCCGTCTGACTTGAGATTGGAAGATATGTAATATAAAATCCTAACAAAAAAAAAAATCTTTGAAAACTTAAAATGTCATGAAGCAATCACAGTGATATTGAACACCTACATTTTCCTGTCACTCACATCTGGACACCTTACACTATTTTGTGGTTTTACTTTGAATTATAACCATAACTCATTCATTTGGCGTGTCATGATAAGATAAGATAAGATTTTCATCCTATCTAGACACTTTGCAAGTACCAACTACAAGGTTATTGACTATACAAAGCGCCGCCACGTCAGCACGAACTAGGCGGACTCGAACCGCTGACCGAATGCACAGGGACGCTGCACATTGCGAACTCACGTCTCTACCAACCTTGCCACCCTGACGGGCTGGTGTGTCATGTTGAGACAGTGTGAGGGGTCCAATAAGTGCCATTGCAAGATAATCATTATAAGAAAATAAGGAAGCTACAAGAGGCTGGGAGACCCACACGTGGTAGTTTCTGTTACCTAACACTACCTACATCCACCTTTCATCCCCATCCATAACACTGTCTAGCCTCCTTTTAAAACTCCCTAATGACTCCACACTAACTACCTGTCTACTGAGTCCATTCCAATCATTTACCACCCTATTTGTGAACCAGTTTTTCCCTATTTCCTTTTTAAATCAAGGCTTTTCCAGCTTGCATCCGTGACTTCTTGTTCTGCCCTGGTTACTACCTGACTGTTTACTGTGACTGGTTACTACTGGTTACTACCTGACTGTTTACTGTGACTGGTTACTACTGGTTACTAGCCGTGACAACTTTTCCTACATGGCCTTTATTGCATCCCTTTTTGTATGAGACCTATCTCTGTTAAGGACAAGTTGCAGAGCACGAACCCTGCCTATGAGTAATAATACAAGGTTCTGCTTGCCTGTGTAAATATAGGTACAGTGGTTAAAGGTGTCATTGTGTTTGCATGACCCTGTGAATTCATGGCTGTAGGTAGTGTTAAATATCAGGAACTACCACGTGTAGGTCTCGCGGCCTCTTGTAGTATCATTATTTTCTTATGTTCTTATGTTCTTAACTCCTTCCCAGGGTCTTAATGACGAACTAGTCAAGTCAGAGTCACAGTTCCATCTACTGACAGCTGAGAAGGAAATCTTGAGCTTCAAGCACCAACAAGCGAGTGATGAGATCAAACTGTACCTTTCAAATGATCCCCAAGACAAAAAGAAGTCTCTCAGGTAAGAAGACTATGCATCAGTACCTAGCCTTGTATCAGTACCTATCCTTGTCTCAGTACCTATCCTTGTCTCAGTACCTAGCCTTGTCTCAGTACCTATCCTTGTATCAGTACCTATCCTTGCATCAGTACCTATCCTTGTATCAGTACCTATCCTTGTCTCAGTACCTAGCCTTGTCTCAGTACCTAGCCTTGTATCAGTACCTACCTTGTCTCAGTACCTACCTTGTTCAGTACCTACCTTGTTCAGTACCTACCTTGTCCAGTACCTACCTTGCTCAGTACCTAGCCTTGTTCAGTCCCTACCTTGTATCAGTACCTACCTTGATCAGTACCTACCTTGATCAGTACCTAGCCTTGTCTCAGTACCTACCTTGCATCAGTACCTAGCCTTGTATCAGTACCTCATCATTGCATCAGTCCCTAGCCTTGTCTCAGTACCTACCTTGATCAGTACCTACCTTGCATCAGTCCCTTCCTTGCATCAGTACCTACCTTGATCAGTACCTACCTTGACAGAAACTAGCCTTGTATCAGTACCTATCCTTTTGATCAGTACCTAGCCTTGTATCAGTACCTACCTTGCATCAGTACCTACCTTGTCTCAGTACCATTCCTTGATCAGTACCTATCCTTGTCTCAGTACCTATCCTTGCATCAGTACCTATCCTTGCATCAGTACCTATCCTTGCATCAGACCTATATCCTTGCATCAGTACCTACCTTGTATCAGTACCTATCCTTGCATCAGTACCTACCTTGATCAGGTACCTACCTTGATCAGTACCTACCTTGTTCAGTACCTACCTTGTCTCAGTACCTATCCTTGTTCAGTACCTACCTTGATCAGTACCTATCCTTGATCAGTACCTACCTTGCTCAGTACCTAGCCTTGTTCAGTACCTACCTTTGTATCAGTACCTAGCCTTGCTCAGTACCTACCTTGTTCAGACCTATCCTTGTTCAGTACCTACCTTGCTCAGTACCTACCTTGATCAGTACCTAGCCTTGTATCATACCTACCTTTGATCAGTACCTATCCTTGCATCAGTACCTATCCTTGTATCAGTACCTAGCCTTGTATCAGTACCTATCCTTGCATCAGTACCTATCCTTGTCTCAGTACCTATCCTTGCATCAGTACCTAGCCTTGTCTCAGTACCTAGCCTTGTATCAGTACCTATCCTTGCATCAGTACCTATCCTTGTCTCAGTACCTACCTTGCTCAGTACCTAGCCTTGTATCAGTACCTAGCCTTGTATCAGTACCTATCCTTGCATCAGTACCTATCCTTGCATCAGTACCTATCCTTGCATCAGTACCTATCCTTGTCTCAGTACCTATCCTTGTCTCAGTACCTATCCTTGCATCAGTACCTATCCTTGCATCAGTACCTATCCTTGCTCAGTACCTACCTTGTTCAGTACCTACCCTTTGTTCGTATACCAGTACCTACCTTGTCAGTACCTACCTTGCATCAGTACCTATCCTTGTATCAGTACCTACCCTTGCATCAGTACCTACCTTGCATCAGTACCTACCTTGCTCAGTCCCTTTTCCTTGCATCAGTACCTACCTTGATCAGTACCTACCTTGATCAGTACCTACCTTGATCAGTCCCTAGCCTTGTATCAACCTATCCTTGCTCAGTACCTACCTTGATCAGTACCTAGCCTTGCATCAGTACCTATCCTTGCATCAGTACCTATCCTTGCATCAGTACCTATCCTTGCATCAGTACCTATCCTTGCATCAGTACCTATCCTTGCATCAGTACCTATCCTTGCATCAGTACCTATCCTTGCATCAGTACCTACCTTGTATCAGTACCTACCTTTGATCATACCTAGCTTGTTCAGTACCTAGCCTTGTTCAGTACCTATCCTTGCATCAGTACCTATCCTTGATCAGTACCTACCCTTGCATCAGAAACCTATCCTTGTATCAGTACCTACCTTGTTCAGTACCCTACCTTGATCAGTACCTATCCTTGATCAGTACCTACCTTGTTCAGTACCTATCCTTGCATCAGTACCTATCCTTGCATCAGTACCTATCCTTGTCTCAGTACCTAGCCTTGTATCAGTACCTATCCTTGTATCAGTACCTATCCTTGCATCAGTACCTATCCTTGCATCAGTACCTATCCTTGCATCAGTACCTACCTTGATCAGTACCTACCTTGTTCAGTCCCTACCTTGATCAGTACCTAGCCTTGTTCATTACCTATCCTGCATCAGTACCTATCCTTGCTCATACCTACCTTGTATCATACCTACCTTGTCTCAGTACCTAGCCTTGATCAGTACCTACCTTGATCAGTACCTACCCTTGATCAGTACCTATCCTTGCTCAGTACCACCTTGATCAGTACCTAGCCTTGCTCAGACCTATCCTTGCATCAGTACCTATCCTTGCATCAGTACCTATCCTTGTCTCAGTACCTATCCTTGCATCAGTACCTATCCTTGCATCAGTACCTATCCTTGCATCAGTACCTATCCTTGCATCAGTACCTATCCTTGTATCAGTACCTATCCTTGCATCAGTACCTAGCCTTGTATCAGTACCTAGCCTTGTATCAGTACCTACCTTGTACCCAGTACCTATCCTTGTCTAGTCCCTAGCCTTGTTCAGTACCTATCCTTGATCAGTCCCTATCCTTGCTTCAGTCCCTACCTTGATCAGTCCCTAGCCTTGTATCAGTCCCTAGCCTTGTATAGTACCTATCCTTGATCAGTACCTATCCTTGCTCAGTACCTAGCCTTGTTCAGTACTACCTTGTATCATACCTACCTTGTTCAGTACTAGCCTTGTATCAGTACCTAGCCTTGTTCAGTACCTAGCCTTGTTCAGTCCCACCTATTCCTTTGCATCAGTACCTATCCTTGCATCAGTACCTAGCCTTGTATCAGTACCTAGCCTTGTATCAGTACCTATCCTTGTATCAGTACCTAGCCTTGTATCAGTACCTATCCTTGCATCAGTACCTATCCTTGCATCAGTACCTATCCTTGCATCAGTACCTAGCCTTGCATCAGTACCTATCCTTGCATCAGTACCTATCCTTGCATCAGTACCTATCCTTGCATCAGTACCTATCCTTGCATCAGTACCTATCCTTGCATCAGTACCTATTCTTGCATCAGTACCTAGCCTTGTATCAGTACCTATCCTTGTTCGTTACCTACCTGATCAGTACCTATCCTTGATCAGTACCCTACCTTGCTCAGTACCTACCTTTTTATCAGTACCTACCTTGTATCAGTACCTACCTTGATCAGTACCTATCCTTGCATCAGTACCTACCTTGTTCAGTACCTACCTTGTATCAGTACCTAGCCTTGTATCAGTACCTAGCCTTGTATCAGTACCTATCCTTGCATCAGTACCTATCCTTGCATCAGTACCTATCCTTGTATCAGTACCTATCCTTGTATCAGTACCTAGCCTTGTATCAGTACCTATCCTTGCATCAGTACCTATCCTTGCATCAGTACCTAGCCTTGTATCAGTACCTATCCTTGTATCAGTACCTATCCTTGTATCAGTACCTAGCCTTGTATCAGTACCTATCCTTGCATCAGTACCTATCCTTGCATCAGTACCTATCCTTGCATCAGTACCTATCCTTGTATCAGTACCTAGCCTTGTATCAGTACTACCTTGATCAGTACTACCTTGATCAGTACCTAGCCTTGTATCAGTACCTATCTTGATCAGTACCTACCTTTTGTATCAGTACCTAGCCTTGTATCAGTACCTATCCTTGCATCAGTACCTATCCTTGCATCAGTACCTAGCCTTGTATCAGTACCTAGCCTTGTATCAGTACCTAGCCTTGTATCAGTACCTAGCCTTGTATCAGTACCTATCCTTGTCTCAGTACCTATCCTTGTATCAGTACCTAGCCTTGTCTCAGTACCTAGCCTTGTATCAGTACCTAGCCTTGTATCAGTACCTAGCCTTTTATCAGTACCTACCCTTTGTCAGTACCTACCTTGTATCAGTACCTAGCCTTTATTCTTTCAGTCCCTAGCCTTGGCAGTACCTAGCCTTGTATCAGTACCTGGGCCTTGTTCAGTACCTAGCCTTGTATCAGTACCTACCCTTGCTCAGTACCTAGCCTTGTATCAGTACCTAGCCTTGATCAGTACCTAGCCTTGTTCAGTACCTAGCCTTGTTCGTACCTAGCCTTGTCTCAGTACCTAGCCTTGTCTCAGTCCCTAGCCTTGTTCAGTACCTAGCCTTGTTCAGTACTAGCCTTGTCTCAGTACCTAGCCTTGTATCAGTACCTATCCTTGTATCAGTACCTAGCCTTGTCTCAGTACCTAGCCTTGTCTCAGTACCTAGCCTTGTCTCAGTACCTAGCCTTGTATCAGTACCTAGCCTTGTATCAGTACCTAGCCTTGTATCAGTACCTAGCCTTGTCTCAGTACCTAGCCTTGCCTCAGTACCTAGCCTTTTATCAGTACCTAGCCTTGTCTCAGTACCTAGCCTTTTTCTCAGTACCTACCCTTTGTATCAGTACCTAGCCTTGTTCAGACCTAGCCTTGTCAGAAACCTACCTTTTCCCAGTACCTAGCCTTGCTCAGTACCTGCCTTGTTCAGTACTACCCTTTTGTTCAGTACCTACCTTGATCAGTACCTAGCCTTGATCAGTACCTAGCCTTGTTCAGTACCTAGCCTTGTATCAGTACCTAGCCTTGTTCAGAAACCTAGCCTTTTTCCCAGTACCTAGCCTTGTATCAGTACCTAGCCTTGTATCAGTACCTAGCCTTGTATCAGTACCTAGCCTTGTATCAGTACCTAGCCTTGTATCAGTACCTAGCCTTGTCTCAGTACCTAGCCTTGTATCAGTACCTAGCCTTGTATCAGTACCTAGCCTTGTATCAGTACCTAGCTTGTTCAGTACCTACCTTGTCTCAGTACCTAGCCTTGTCTCAGTTCCCTAGCCTTGTATCAGTACCTAGCCTTGTTCAGTACCTAGCCTTGTCTCAGTACCTAGCCTTTTTCCCAGTACCTAGCCTTGTCTCAGTACCTAGCCTTGTCTCAGTACCTAGCCTTGTCTTAGCCACACAGCACGATAACTGCATGAAAGGAAACTCGGTCCATACATTGTAAAGGAAAAGAGTCAAATGATTCGCAGCACAACACCCAGATCACCAGGGAGGGCTGCAAACCTTGACATGCTGCTTAATGCTACCTTACACAAAAGAAATACTTGGGAAACACATTATTTCTAGTTGTGGACTAAGGTTTTGATTACAGTTCTATCATTTTCAGCCCTTAAGTTGATTTAGGTCTCTGTATGGCCGAGGTACTATAAAATCTTTTGCGTGTGTGGAAATGTTTCTTCTCTTTTATTAGTTCCAAAGTTTGATTTGATTTGCCCAGTTAGGAGAGAGGAGTGACCCTCATGTTGTATGCCAGGCTATATGAGAGTCTGGGGCCAACGATGCAGGGGCCACAGATACTGAGTGAACCTTTATCAAGTCCCTGGCAAAGGTGGGCTAGTGACAGTCCTGAGGCTGGCATCGTACGGGAAAGGAGGTGAGGGGTGTGCCTTCATAAGTCTGTGTTTCGGGAGCGCTGGGACTCCCCCAGCAGAGCAGGAGCGGCTCGGACGCTGCTGCGGGACAGAAGGCGTGGAGGACTTGGTGCAGACCCGCCAAAGCAGCGGGCTTTTGGGGGGATGTTGTAAGGGGTGTGTGATAAGGTTTGGGAAGGACTCGTCGTAGGTATTTAAGCGGAGTCAATAGGGAGCTTAAAAGGAGGGGATGTTTCATGGATGGGAATGAAAGGTGGGTGTAGGTAGTTTTAATAACAGGAACTCCACGTTAGGTCCCCACCTCTTGTAGCTTCCTTATGTTCCTATTCATCATGCCCCCTCTTTACCTCCCCCCTCAACTGCTGGAGGTGAAGCAGAAGTGTCTTGAGGCGGCCAGGACGGCGCGGGCGTGGTGACCGAAGCAGCGGCGGGGGGCCTTATGCTGACCACTCCCACGCTGCTTTTTCTTGAACCCCCCCTGCTGCTGATCCGGGGATGCGACTAACTTTGTGCCTTTAAAAAAATATAAAGGGAAAACCAGCGCGGGGCATCAGGAGACCCGGGAAGCAATGCGTGTTAATGTGATTTTTGGAATCTCCCTGTCATAAAAACCTATTTTCCCCTCCTACCACACAGACACCATGAACACCACCCCTCATTTTTTATAGTGTCGTTACAGTGCCCCTAAACAAGTATACAGTCATCACCCCCCAAAAAAAATATATATAATAAAAAATCAAAAAATAAAAAAATAAAAAAAAAAAAAAAATCAAAAAATATATAAAAAAAAAAAAAAAAAAAAAAAAAAAAAATAAAAAAAAAAAAAAAATTTGTAGTTCCTTTTTTATAGTGGCAATTTTTGATTGCACGTCAAACAAGTCTACAGTAAAAAACCCTTGCATTTCCCCAGGTAGCCAATCCCATACAGGAGGTTTTTTTTCCCTGTGTCTTGGTGTGCCTTTTTAAGGCCCCTGCTTTCTCTTTGTGGGTCAGTGGCCTTTTTAAAAACCCCCCCTATGTTTCTTCTTTCTTTTTTAATATTTTCTCTTTTTTCACTTATTTTTTTCTTTTTTTCTTTTTCATTTTCTCGACCAAAACGGGATTGTTTTTTTTTTTTTGCCCTTTCCCTCTAAAAATATTTTCCCCCCTATGGGGCCTCTTCCTCCTTAGGTAAGGTTGTTGTAGCTCTTCCTCCTTAAGTAAGGTGGTTGTAGCCTTTTCCTCTCTAGGTAAGGTTTTGTAGCCTCTTCCCCCCTCTAGGTAAGGTTTTTTGTAGCTTTTCCCCCTCTGGTAAGGGGTTGTAGCCTTTCCCCCTTGGGTAAGGTTTTTTGTAGCCTCTTCCCCCTTAGGAAAGGGTTTTGTAGCCTCTTCCCCTCCTTGGGTAAGGGGTTTGTAGCTTTTCCCTCCCTAGGAAGGTTTGTTGTAGCCTCTTCCTCCTCTGGGTAAGGTGGTTGTGCCTCTTCCCCCTCTAGGTAAGGTGGTTGTAGCTCTTCCCCCTCTGGGAAAGGGGTTGTAGCCCTTCCTCCTAGGTAAGGTGGTTGAGCCTCTTCCCTCTGGGTAAGGTTGTGTAGCCTCTTCCTCCTCTAGGAAAGGGGTTGTACCCTTTTCCCCCTCTAGGTAAGGGGGTTTGTAGCCTTTCCCTCTAGGAAAGGGTTGTTGTAGCCTTTCCCCCTTGGGTAAGGTGGTTGTAGTTTCTTCCTCCTTAGGTAAGGTGGTTGTAGCCCCTTCCTCCTCTGGGTAAGGTTTGTTGTGCCTCTTCCTCCCTGGGAAAGGGTTGTTGTAGCCTTTTTCTCCTCTAGGTAAGGTGGTTGTAGCCCTTCCCCCTCTAGGTAAGGTGGTTGTGCCTCTTCCCCTCTAGGTAAGGTTGTTGTAGCCTCTTCCCCCTTAGGTAAGGTGGTTGTAGCCTCTTCCTCCTCTAGGTAAGGGTTTGTTGTGCCTTTTCCCTCCTTAGGTAAGGGGGTTGTACCCCTCTTCCCCTCAGGAAGGTGGTTGTACCCTTTCCTCCTCTGGGAAAGGTGGTTGTAGCTCTTCCCCTCTGGGAAAGGTGGTTTAGCCTCTTCCCCCTCTAGGTAAGGGGGTTGTAGCCCTTCCCCCCTGGGTAGGTGGTTTGTACCCCTTCCTCCTCTAGGAAAGGGTGTTGTGCCTTTCCTCCTCTGGGAAAGGTGGGTTTTAGCCCCTTTCCTCTAGGTAATGGTTGTAGCCCTTCCTCCTTAGGAAAGGTTGTTGTACCCTTTCCTCCTCTGGGTAAGGTGTTGTGCTTCTTCCTCTAGGTAAGGTGGTTGTAGCCTTTTCCTCCTTAGGAAAGGGTTTTGTTGTAGCCTCTTCCCCTCTGGGAAAAATTTTACCCCCCCCAAAACCCCCCCCCCCCAAAACCTTTTCCCCCCAAAGGTTGTTGACCCCTTTTTCCTCCTCTAGGTAAGGTGGTTGTACCTTTTCTCCTCTGGAAGGTTTTGTGCCTTTTCCCCTCTAGGTAAGGTGGTTTGCCTCTTCCCCCTCTAGGTAAGGTGGTTGTAGCCTTTTCCCTCCTCTAGGAAAGGGGGTTTAGCCTTTTCCCCCCTCTAGTAAGGGGTTGTTACCCTTTTCCCCTCCTCGGGTAAGGGGGTTTTGTGCCCCCATTTTCATTACTGAGGCTGGCCCAAACAGACAATTTTTTAAGTCCTTTATAGAAAAGTGTTTGTATATGGGAATGAACAAGTTTTCTGAAAGTTCAAATGTTATTCCTTCCCTGTATTTAAAGGCATAATAGAAATAATAGTAGCATATGAAAGTAAGAATAGCATAGCGAAATGTAAGAGTTTTTAATGGATGAAAAAATTTTGTCGGGCTTCGTTAATAAAAAATTGAAGGGGTTTTTAGGAAATACAATAATTCTTTAGGCCATTCAGGAGGTCAATTTGGAAAATACATTAAAAAATTCCCTTTAGTATTCACACATGCATCCACACACCCTTTAAAAGAACATAAGGAAGCTACAAGAGGCCGTGAGCCCTACACGGGGATTCCCTGTTACCTAACACTACTACATCCCCCTTTCACCCCCACCCATAACACTGTCCAGCCCCTTTTAAAGCCCCCTAATGATCCACACTGACCCCCTTCTACTGAGCCCTGCCAATCATTCACATCCTATTTGTAAAACCTTTTTTATCCCTTTTCCTTTTAAAATCTAGGTTTTTCCCACTTGACTCCGTGATTCTTGTTCTGCCCTGGTCACTGTGCTTTCCCTGTGCCACCCTCCCGTATATTAGAGCACCCTTTATTTTGCAGGGATGAAGGGCAGGCTCCAAGGCTGAGAGACAGCCTTAGTCATGCAAGTAACCTACTGACGGGAACTTGTCCCTTTACAGGAAAGTCTCTTCAGGCACCTTTAACCTCTTCACGCCAGATCTTTCCTTGGCTATAAAAATTTGTGTTTTTAGCCCATAAAATAAGAAATAAGAAATAAGGAAGTACAAGGGGCCCGCGGGGCCTACAGTGGTATTTCCCTTAAATTACGAAAAGAACTGAAATACCAAATTAGTTAGTGGAAAGGATACTAACAGGGAATCTATTACATATTGCTTTTTATTAAATTAAAAAAAAATCTAATTGTTGCCAAATTACAATGGAAAATTTTTCTGTGTCTGAAGGGTTAAGTAGGGTGTTTGGGCTGGTGTTTGGTTGTAGTTTTGGGTTTGGGTTGAAGGAACTAGTGCGTGGTGAGAGTGAGGGGGGGGAGGGGGTTTGGGGCCCTGAAGAGGAGAAAGGTGGTGAGGCATTGGGGGAGCGTTAAAAGGGGGAAGTGCCGGGGAGGAAGGGGATGGAGGGGTTTTGGGCCCTGAAGAGGGAGAAGGGGGTGAGGCATTGGGGAGAGTGTTAAGAGGGAAGTGCCCGGTGAGAGTAAGGGGATGGGGGTGGTTTGGGGAGGAAAGGAGAGAAGGTGGGAGGATTTGGGGGGAGCTTTAAAAAGTGGGAAATGCAGTGAGAGTAAAGGGGATGGAGGTGGTTTTTGGGGACGTGAAGAGGAGGGGAAAAGGGGGTGAGGATTTGGGGGGGCGTTAGAGGGAAGTGCCAGGGGAGAGAAGGGAGGAGGTGGTTTTGGGGCCGGAAAGGAGAGAAGGGGTGAGGGCATTGGGGAGAGCTGTTTTAAGAGTGGAAATGCCAGGAGAGTAAGGGGATGGAGGTGGGTTTTGGGGACGTGAAGAGGAGAGAAGGTGGTGAGGCTTGGGGAGAGCTGTTAAGGTGGAAGTGCCAGGTGAGATAAGGGATGGAGGTGGTTTTGGGGACGTGAAGAGGGGGGAAGGGGTTTTTGGGGGGGCATTGGGGAGAGCGTAAGAGTGGAAGTGCCAGGGGAGAGTAAGGGGATGGAGGTGGTTGGGCACGTGAAGAGGGGAGAAGGTGGTGAGGGATTGGGGGAGAGTGTTAAAAGTGGCGTGCCAGGGAGGTAAAGGGGGGGGAGGGGGGTTTGGGCAGGAAGGGAGAAAGGTGGTGAGGCATTGGGAGAGCTGTTAAAAGTGGAAATGCCGGTGAGAGAAGGGGGGGGAGGGGTTTGGGACGTGAAAGAGGGAGGGTGGTGGGGGGGCATTGGGGGAGCTGTTAAGATGGCGGGCAGGTGAGAGTAAGGGATGGAGGTGGTTTGGGGACGTGAAGAGGAGAGAAAGGGGGTGAGGCGGGGAAGCTGTTAAGAGTGGAAGGCCCGGTGAGAGTAAGGGGGTGGGGGTGTTTGGGGACGGAAAAGGGGAAAAAGGTGGGAGGATTGGGAGGCGTTAAGAGTGGAAGGCCCGGGAGAGTAAGGTAGGAGGTGGGTTTGGGCACGTGAAGAGGAGAGAAGGGGGGAGGCATTGGGGAGAGCTGTTTTAAAAGTGGGAAATGCCAGGTGAGAGTAAGGGGATTGAGGGTTTGGGGACGTGAAAAGGAAAAAGAAGGTTGAGGGATTGGGGGGGCGTTAAGATGGAAGTGCCAGGTGAGAGTAAGGGATGGAGGGGGTTTGGGCACGTGAAGAGGAGAGAAGGTGGGGGAGGCTGGGAAGCTGTTAAGAGTGGGAAATGCCAGGTGAGAGTAAGGGGATGGAGGTGGTTTGGGACGTGAAGAGGAGAGAAGGTGGTGAGGCATTGGGGAGAGCTGTTGAGTGGGAAATGCCAGGGAGAGTAAGGGGATGGAGGTGGTTTTTGGGGACGTGAAGAGGAGAGAAAGGGGGTGAGGCATTGGGGAGAGCTGTTAAAAGGGGGAAGTGCCGGTGAGGTAAGGGGATGGAGGGGTTTGGGCACGTGAAGAGGAGAGAAGGTGGTGAGCATTGGGGGGGTGTTAGAGGGAAGTGCCAGGGGAATAAGGGGATGGAGGGGTTTGGGGAGTGAAGAGGGGAAAAGGGGGGAGGCATTGGGGGGGAAACTGTTAAGAGTGGAAGGCCCGGTGAGAGTAAGGGGATGGAGGTGGTTTGGGCACGTGAAGAGGAGAGAAGGTGGGGAGGGATTGGGGAGAGTGTTAAGAGTGGAAAATTCCCGGTGAGAGTAAGGGGAGGGAGGTGGGTTTTGGGGACGTGAAGAGGGGAGAAGGTGGAGGCATTTGGGGGGGCTGTTAAGAGGGCAGTGCCAGGTGAGAGTAAGGGGAGGGGGGGGTTTGGGGGCGTGAAAGGAGAGAAGGTGGTGAGGCCTTGGGGAGAGCTGTTAAGGAGTGCAGTGCCGGTGAAGTAAGGGGATGGAGGTGGTTTGGGCACTGGAGGAGAGAAAGGGGGTGAGGCATTGGGGGAGCTGTTAAAAGGAATTTCCCGGTGAGAGTAAGGTGAGGAGGTGGTTGGGGAGTGAAGAGGAGAGAATGGTGAGGCTTGGGGAGACTGTTAAAAGTGGAAGTGCCCGGTGAGAGTAAGGGGGGGGTGGTTTGGGCACGTGAAGAGGAGAGAAAGGGGGGAGGCTTGGGGGGAAACGTAAGAGTGGAAAGGCCAGGTGAGAGTAAGGGGTGGAGGTGGTTTGGGCACGTGAAGAGGGGAGAAAGGGGGTGAGGATTGGGGAGAGTGTTAAGGTGGGTGCCCGGGGGAGAGTAAGGGGGTGGAGGTGGTTTTGGGGAGGAAGAGGAAAAGGGGGTGAGGCTTTGGGGGGGAGCTGTTTTAAAAGTGGAAGTGCCAGGGGAGAGAAGGTGATGGAGGGGGTTTGGGGACGTGAAGGAGAGGGAAAGGGGGTGAGGCTTGGGGAGAGCTGTAAGATGGAATGCCAGTGAGATAAGGGGAAGGGGGGGGGTTGGGCACGTGAAGAGGAGAGAAGGTGGTGAGGCTTGGGGAAGCTTTGAGTGGAAGGCCAGGTGAGAGTAAGGGATGGAGGTGGTTTGGGCACGGAAAGGGGAGAAAGGGGGTGAGGGATTGGGGAGAGCTGTTAAGAGTGGAAGTGCCAGGTGAGGTAAAAGGGGGATGGGGGTGGTTTGGGCACGTGAAGGAGAGAAGGTGGTGAGGCATTGGGGAGAGCTGTTAAGGTGGGAAATGCCAGGTGGAGTAAGGTGATGGAGGTGGTTTTGGGCACGTGAAAGGAGAGAAAGGGGGTGAGGCATTTGGGGGGAGCTGTTAAGAGTAAGTGCCCCGGGGAGAGAAGGGGGTGGGGGGGGGTTTGGGCAGTGAAAGGGGGAAAAAGGTGGTGAGGGGATTTGGGGGGAGTGTTAAGATGGCAGTGCCAGGTGAGAGTAAGGGATGGAGTGGTTTGGGCACGTGAAAGGAGAGAAGGGGGTGAGGTTGGGGGGAGCGTTAAGAGTGGAAGTGCCCGGTGAGGAAGGGGATGGAGGTGGTTTGGGCAGTGAAAAGGAGAGAAAATGGTGAGGGTTGGGAGAGCTGTTAGAGTGGAATGCCGGTGAGAGAAGGGGATGGGGGTGGTTTTGGGGACGTGAAAAGGAGAGAAGTGGTGAGGCATTGGGGAGAGCTGTTAAGGTGGGAAGGCCCGGTTTAGAGTAAGGGGGTGGAGGTGGTTTGGGCACGTGAAAAAGGGGGAAGGGGGTGAGCATTGGGGAGCTGTTAAGGTGGAAGTGCCAGGGGGAGTAAAAGGGGATGAGGTGGTTTTGGGGAGTGAAAGGAGAGAAGGGGGGGAGGGATTGGGGAGAGCTGTTAAGAGGGAAGTGCCCGGTGGGTAAAGGGGATGGAGGTGGTTGGCACGTGAAGAGGGGAGAAAGGGGGGAGGGATTTGGGGGAGCTGTTAAGAGTGGAAGTGCCAGGTGAAGTAAGGGGATGGAGGGGGTTTGGGCACGTGAAAGGGGGAGAAGGTGGTGAGGCAGGGGAGAGCTTTAAGATGGGAGTGCCAGGTGAGAGTAAGGGGATGGAGGTGGGTTTTGGGGACGTGAAGAGGAGAGAAGGGGTAGGCATTGGGGAGACTGTTAAGGTGGGAAATGCCAGGGAGGGGTAAGGGGATGGAGGGGGTTTTGGGCACGTGAAAGGAAAGGGTGGTGAGGCATTGGGAAGCTGTAAAAGGGGGAAGTGCCCGGGGGGAGTAAAGGGGGTGGAGGTGGTTTGGGGGCCCGGGAAAAGGAAGAAGGGGTGGGCATTAGGGAGAGCTGTTTGAGTGGAAGTGCCAGGGGAGAGTAAGGGGGGGAGGTGGTTTGGGCACGTGAAGGGAGAGAAGGTGGTGAGGCATTGGGGGGAGCTGTTTAAAAGGGCAGTCCAGGTGAGATAAGGGGGGAGGGGGTTTGGGGACTGAAGAGGAGAGAAAGGGGGGGGCATTTGGGGGGAGCTTTTAAAGTGGCAGTGCCGGGAGAGTGGGGGAGGGAGGGGTTTGGGGGATGGGGGAGGAGAGAAGGTGGTGACATTGGGGAGAGCTTTAGAGTGGAAGTGCCAGGTGAGAGTAAGGCAAGGAGGTGGTTTGGGCCCCTGAAAGGAGAGAAGTGGTGAGGGTTGGGGAGACTGTTTTAAAAGTGGAAATGCCCGGTGAGAGTAAGGGGGTGGAGGTTTTGGGTTTGGGCCGTGAAGAGGGGAGAAGGTGGTGAGGCATTGGGAGAGCTGTTTAAGAGTGGGAAAGGCCCCGGTGAGAGTAAGGGGATGGAGGTGGTTTGGGGACGTGAAGAGGAAGAAGGTGGTGAGGGTTGGGGAGAGCTTTTAAGAGTGGCAGTGCCAGGTGAGAGTAAGGGGAGGGGGGGGTTTGGGCCGTGAAGAGAGAGAAGGTGGTGAGGGATTGGGGAGAGCTGTTTAAGAGTGGGAAATGCCAGGGGAAGTAAGGGGTGGAGGGGTTTTGGGGGGGCCCTGAAGAGGAGAGAAGGGGGTGAGGGATTGGGGAGGTTTAAGAGTGGAAGTGCCAGGGGAAGTAAAGGGGGGGAGGGGGTTTTGGGGACGTGAAGAGGAGAGAAAGGTGGTGAGCATTGGGGAAGTTAAAAGTGGAATGCAGGTGGAGTAGGGGATGGAGGGGGTTGGGCACGTGAAAGGGGGAGAAGGTGGTGAGGCATTGGGGGGAGGTTTTTAAAAGTGGAAATGCCAGTGAGAGTAAGGGGTGGGGGTGGTTTGGGGACGTGAAGAGGGAGAAGGGGGGTGAGGCATGGGGGGGAGCTGTTAAGAGTGGAAGTGCCCGGTGAGGTAAGGGGATGGAGGGGGTTTGGCACGTGAAGAGAGGGGAAGGTGGTGAGGCATTGGGGGGAGCTGTTAAGAGTGGAAATGCCGGTGGAGTAAGGGGGGGGAGTGGTTTGGGCACGTGAAAAGGAAGAAGGTGGTGAGGCATTGGGGGGAAACTGTTAAGAGTGGGAGTGCCAGGTGGCCGCCACCGGGCAGGCCCGGAAGACATGGAGGCAGGTGTTGAGAGGGCCTGGCAGATTTTGGGGATTGAAAAGAAGGCAATGGGTAGAGATAGTTGGAAGCGACATCGGCCGTCTAACCCCATACAAATGATGGATAAAACTGACATTAAACAGAAGTAATAAGAAGAGTAGTTTGGATGGTGTGGGATCCTGGGAGCAGCAGCTTCAAGCAGCCATCAGGACGGTGGGTGTACCTGCATACCTTATTACCTCATTTATTTACACAACTTGTATACTTTACTTCCTGACCTTATATATATATATATATATATATATATATATATATATATATATATATATATATATATATATATATATATATATATATATATATATATATACTTACTCTCACTCTCTCACTTACTTATTTGGCTTCTGCCTGCACTTACTTGCTTGGCTCTCTCTTCTCTCTCTCTCTCTCTCTCTCTCTCCTCTCTCTCTCTCTCTCCTCTCTCTCTCTCTCAATATGTCTCAATATCAATATTCTCTCTCTCTCTCTCTCTCTCTCTCTCTCTCTCTCTCTCTCTCTCTCTCTCTCTCTTCTCTCTCTCTCTCAATATTCTCTCTCTCTCTCTCTCTCTCTCCTCTCCTCTCTCTCTCAATCTCTCAATATTCTCGCTCTCTCTCTCTCTCTCTCTCTCTCTCTCTCTCTCTCTCTCTCAATCTCTCGACAATTTCAACAAAGTCGGCAAAGTTTTATTCTTCCTTTTCTTTCTTCATTTATCTTAACTATTTTTCCTCCTCCTCCTCCTCCTCCTCCTCCTCCTCCTCCTCCTCCTCCTCCTCCTCCTCCTCCTCCTCCTCCTCCTCCTCCTCCTCCTCCTCCTCCTCCTCCTCCTCCTCCTCCTCCTCCTCCTCCTCCTCCTCCTCCTCCTCCTCCTCCTCCTCCTCCTCCGACCCTCGCATCACCGCCCTTTAAATTGTCCCTTTAAATGAGGCGTCTGTCTTTATATGCTAGGTAGAAAATCTGGCAAAGCACACGCAATGGTGCCACAATTTACTGTTTGAGGGACATTTTGGCTTTGAAAGGGAAAAAAGCAATTAGTTTATCTTAAATATTTATATGTGTGTGTGTGTGTGTGTGTGTGTGTGACAGGGAAACTCTGAGGCTAAAAGGCAAGTTATCATTTCCATATAAGGAACTTTTATCTGGTTTATCTGGCAACGCATTGGTAGCCACGATTACTGAGGTCACAAGAAGAAGAAGAGGAAGAGTTGACCTTGAAAAGTGCCATGCATGAGAAATAGACCGAAAACTCATGTCTAGGCTTGACTCTAGTGTCCCAGCAGGTGACATAACCCTGGCCAGAGTGGGCCAGCCTGTTAGCTAAGCAGACCAAAGTGTAGGGGACATAAATAGACTATAAAGCCTTATTAAGCGACGAAGGTCACAAGAAGAAGAAGAGGAAGAGTTGACGTTGAAAAGTGCAATGCCTGAGAAATGACCGAAAACTCATGTCTAGGCTTGCCTCTTGTGTCCCAGCAGGTGACATAACCCTGGCAAGAGTGGACCAGCTGTGTTAGCTAAGCAGACCAAGCTGTAGGGGACATAAATAGACTATAAAGCCTTATTAAGCGACGACGACCACAAGAAGAAGAAGAGGAAACTTGACCTTGAAAGTGCAATGCATGATAAATGACCGAAAACGCATGTCTAGGCTTGCCTTTAGTGTCCCAGCAGGTGACATAACCCTGGCCAGAGTGGACCAGCCTGTTAGCTAAGCAGACCAAGCTGTAGGGGACATAAATAGACTATAAAGCCTTATTAAGCGACGACGACCACAAGAAGAAGAAGAGGAAACTTGACCTTGAAAACCATCAGCTGGTCGCTCCAGTACTTGTCTTGGGTTTAGTATCTGTTTGTTTGTTTGTCTCTGGCCCTCTATAAGTGCTATTTAAAGCCCTTACACGTGCTGCCTGGAATACATAACGTGCTGTGCTGTACTGATATAGTGATCAGTGACTTGGCGACCGTGAAAAACTATAGATGAGGACGAAATAAGACATTTATAGCCCAGTGGCTTTCTCTTCTTGTTGTTGTTGTTGTTGTTGTTGTGAGCCATCAGCTGTTTGGCCTCGCCGCACATGTGGTACTTGTGTGTTGGCTAGTGGCCCTTTAAACGTGTTATTAGTGCTATTATAAGCCATTACACGTGCTGCCGGGAATATATAACGCGCTGTGCTGTACTGAGGACATTAACAGTGACTTTGAGACCCTGAAAAACTGTACATCAGGACGAAATAAGGCATTATAGCCCACGGCCCCTGAGACGTATACAATACAAATTGAATACAGTGCCCCTAGTGAAGCTCCTGAGTGCCCCTGAGCCCCCTGACACCCTGATCCCTACAGTGCCCCTAGTGAAGCCCCCTGAGTGCCCCTGAGACCTACACAGTGCCCCTAGTGAAGCCCCCGTGTCCCTGCATAACCCCTAGAGGTCACGGGACAGCCTCACAGCAGCTGCAGGACTCTGAAGCCTTACTAGTGGTCATGGCCCTCACCACCACCACAATGGCCCTTCGCCTGGCCACTCGCTACTGTGGAGGCTACCGCAGGGGCCCTCCCTGGACTACTACAATACTACAAGGCTTGTCAACGCATGCAGATCCCTTGGTAAGTATAGTGTTACCGGTCATTTCGCCCACACGTCATTTCGCCCACATAAGAGTCAATTCGACCACACCATTTCGCCCACATGTAAGAGTCATTTCGCCCACACGTCATTTCGCCCACATGTAAGAGTCATTTCGCCCACACGTCATTTCGCCCACATGTAAGAGTCATTTCGCCCACATGTAAGAGTCATTTCGCCCACATGTAAGAGTCAATTCGCCCACATGTAAGAGTCAATTCGACCACAAGACATTTCGCCCACATGTAAGAGTCAATTCGCCCACAAGACATTTCGCCCACATGTAAGAGTCAATTCGACCACAAGACATTTCGCCCACATGTAAGAGTCAATTCGACCACAAGACATTTCGCCCACATGTAAGAGTCAATTCGACCACAAGACATTTCGCCCACATGTAAGAGTCAATTCGCCCACAAGACATTTCGCCCACATGTAAGAGTCAATTCGCCCACATGTAAGAGTATTCGCCCACATGTAAGAGTCAATTCGACCACAAGACATTTCGCCCACATGTAAGAGTCAATTCGCCCACATGTAAGAGTCAATTCGCCCTCAAGACATTTCGCCCACATGTAAGAGTCAATTCGCCCACTCTAAAGTCAATTCGCCCACAGGATCCATATCACGGAGTCATGTAACTATATCTTCCTCTGGCAGAAAAGGAATGAACCACCAGTAACATTGGGCGAAATGACTCCATAGTGTGGGCGAATTGACATGTGGGCGAAATGACTCCATGGTGTGGCGAAATGACATGTGGGCGAAATGACTCCATAGTGTGGGCGAAATGACTCCATGGTGTGGCGAAATGGCATGTGGGCGAAATGACTCCATAGTGTGGGCGAAATGACTCCATGGTGTGGCGAAATGGCATGTGGGCGAAATGACTCCATAGTGTGGGCGAAATGACTCCATGGTGTGGCGAAATGACTCCATGATGTGGCGAAATGGCATGTGGGCGAAATGACTCCATGGTGTGGCGAAATGACATGTGGGCGAAATGACTCCATAGTGTGGGCGAAATGACTCCATGGTGTGGCGAAATGGCATGTGGGCGAAATGACCAGATACCTTATGGAACTGTCGCCGATGGGAATTCTCGCCGAAACACCAACCTGGAACTCTCGTCGACGTGGAAATGTTACCTAACCTGGACAATGGCACCTAACTTAACCTAACTGATCAAGCTAACGATAGTATTACATCCCTGAATGCACAAACACGGGTAACACTTGATTAAATGTATATATTGGCTCCTGTAATATCAAGCATTGCAACACTCCACCACGGCGACGAGAGTTCCAATCGGCGACAGTTCCAGGTACCGTGGTGGTGGTGGTATGATGAACTGGTGGTGAACGGCTGTGGTGGTGGTGGTGTCATGTAGTGGTGGTGAACGGCTGTGGTGGTGGTGGTGTCATGTAGTGGTGGTGAACGGCTGTGGTGGTGGTGGTGTCATGTAGTGGTGGTGAACGGCTGTGGTGGTGGTGGTGTCATGTAGTGGTGGTGAACGGCTGTGGTGGTGGTGGTGTCATGTAGTGGTGGTGAACGGCTGTGGTGGTGGTGGTGGTGTCATGTAGTGGTGGTGAACGGCTGTGGTGGTGGTGGTGTCATGTAGTGGTGGTGTGGGTCATGAAGTGGTCCCATCCCACACTTGGTAGTTTCTGATGTATGGGATAACACTCCCCTTGTTCAGTTCTCACTTTTTTGCTTTTTCTGATGGAGATTTTTCTACTGCCATCAGTGACCTGTCAGCCCTGCATATCAACCCAAGAACTGGTCGCAAGGCAAGGAGGAGAACACTACCATCAGACGCACCAGCCAGGATCAAGACCCTCCTAGCAACCAGTCTGCCTCATATTGGGCCAAAACTATTTAACAACCTGCCAGGAAAAGTAAGGAACCTCACGGAATGCTCAGTGGAAAAATTCAAACATCATTTGGAACCGGACATTTGACACCTACACACGGTGAACCTCCCGTGTGGCTTCGTCTGTGAGCGGGCTGAACGTCTGTGTGGGAGCAGGGCTGAACACTGGGATGCTGGTCGGATGCAGGGTGACACCTGTCAGGGACACACTGTGGAGCGCCCTGTGGTGTCAGGAGTGCACTGTGGGAGCCCACCCACTGTGAGGGAGTACCACCACTGTCAGGGACACCACCACTGTCGAGGGACACCACCACTGTCAGGGAGCACCACCACTGTGAGGAGTACCACCACTGTCAGGAGAACACCACACTGTCAGGGAGCACCACCACGTGAGGGACCAACCACCACTGTCAGGGAGACACCACCAGCCCCACTGTGAGGGAGACCACCACTGTGAGGGACACACCACTGTCAGGAGAGACCCACGACTGTCAGGGAGCACCACCACATGTAGGAGCACCACCACTGTCAGGGACCACCACCACTGTGAGGGAGACCACCACTGTCAGGACCAGGAGCACCAACCACTGTGCAGGGACCACCACCACTGTGAGGGAGTACCACCACTGTCAGGGACAACCCACACACTGTCAGGGACCACCACCACTGTGAGGGACCACCACCACTGTGAGGGAGCACCACCACTGTCAGGGAGCACCACCACTGTGAGGAGCACCACCACTGTGAGGACCACCACCACTGTGAGGGACCACCACCACTGTGAGGGAGCACCACCACTGTGAGGGAGCACCACCACTGTGAGGGAGCACCACCACTGTGAGGGAGCACCACACTGTAGGGAGCACCACCACTGTCAGGGAGCACCACACTGTCAGGGAGCACCACCACTGTGAGGGAGCACCACCACTGTGAGGGAGCACCACCACTGTAGGGAGCACCACCACTGTGAGGGAGTACCACCACTGTCAGGGACCACCACCACTGTCAGGGACCACCACCACTGTGAGGGACCACCACCACTGTGAGGGAGCACCACCACTGTGAGGGAGCACCACCACTGTGAGGGACCACCACCACTGTGAGGGACCACCACCACTGTGAGGGACCACCACCACTGTGAGGGACCACCACCACTGTCAGGGAGCACCACCACTGTGAGGGAGCACCACCACTGTGAGGGACCACCACCACTGTGAGGGACCACCACCACTGTGAGGGAGCACCACCACTGTCAGGGAGCACCACCACTGTGAGGGACCACCACCACTGTGAGGGAGTACCACCACTGTCAGGGAGCACCACCACTGTGAGGGAGTACCACCACTGTCAGGGAGCACCACCACTGTCAGGGAGCACCACCACTGTGAGGGAGCACCACCACTGTGAGGGACCACCACCACTGTGAGGGAGCACCACCACTGTCAGGGAGCCACCACCACTGTGAGGGACCACCACCACTGTGAGGGAGCCACCACTGTAGGGAGCACCACCACTGTAGGGAGTACACACTGTAGGGAGCACCACCACTGTCAGGGAGCACCACCACTGTGAGGGACCACCACCACTGTGAGGGAGTACACCACCACTGTCAGGGACACCACCACTGTGAGGGAGCACCACCACTGTCAGGGACCACCACCACTGTGAGGGAGCACCACCACTGTCAGGGAGCACCACCACTGTGAGGGACCACCACCACTGTGAGGGAGCACCACCACTGTGAGGGACCACCACCACTGTGAGGGAGTACCCCCAAACTGTCAGGGAGCACCACCACTGTGAGGGACCACCACCACTGTGAGGGAGCACCACCACTGTGGGGGAGCACCACCACTGTGAGGGACACCACACTGTGAGGGACCACCACACTGTGAGGGAGCACCACCACTGTCAGGGAGCACCACCACTGTGAGGGACCACCACCACTGTGAGGGAGCACCACCACTGTGAGGGAGCACCACCACTGTCAGGGAGCACCACCACTGTGAGGGACCACCACCACTGTGAGGGAGCACCACCACTGTGAGGGAGTACCACCACTGTGAGGGAGTACCACCACTGTCAGGGAGCACCACCACTGTGAGGGACCACCACCACTGTGAGGGACCACCACCACTGTCAGGGAGCACCACCACTGTGAGGGAGCACCACCACTGTGAGGGACCACCACCACTGTCAGGGCCCACCACCACTGTGGGAGGGAGTACCACCACTGTGAGGGACACCACCACTGTCAGGGACACCACCACTGTGAGGGAGCACCACCACTGTGAGGGAGTACCACCACTGTCAGGGACCACCACCACTGTGAGGGAGCACCACCACTGTCAGGGACCACCACCACTGTGAGGGACCACCACCACTGTGAGGGAGCACCACCACTGTGCAGGGACCACCACCACTGTCAGGGACACCACCACTGTCAGGGGACCACCACCACTGTCAGGGACCACCACCACTGTCAGGGAGCACCACCACTGTGAGGGAGCACCACCACTGTCAGGGACCACCACCACTGTAGGGAGCACCACCACTGTCAGGGACCACCACCCACTGTGAGGGACCACCACCACTGTGAGGGACCACCACCACCACTGTCAGGGACCACCACCACTGTGAGGGACCACCACCACTGTGAGGGACACCACCACTGTGAGGACACCACCACTGTCAGGGACCACCACCAAACTGTGAGGGAGCACCACCACTGTGAGGGAGCACCACCACTGTCAGGGACCACCACCACTGTGAGGGAGCACCACCACTGTCAGGGACCACCACCACTGTCAGGGAGCACCACCACTGTGAGGGAGTACCACCACTGTCAGGGACCACACCACTGTGAGGGAGCCACCACTGTGAGGGAGCACCACCACTGTCAGGGACCACCACCACTGTGAGGGAGCACCACCACTGTGAGGGAGCACCACCACTGTGAGGGACCCCACCACTGTGAGGGACACCACCACTGTCAGGAGCACCACCACTGTGAGGGAGCACCACCACTGTGAGGGACCACCACCACTGTGAGGGAGCACCACCACTGTGAGGGAGCACCACCACTGTGAGGGACGACCACCACTGTGAGGGAGCACCACCACTGTCAGGGAGCTACCACCACTGTGAGGGACCACCACCACTGTGAGGGAGCACCACCACTGTGAGGGAGCACCACCACTGTGAGGGACCACCACCACTGTGAGGGAGCACCACCACTGTGAGGGACCACCACCACTGTGAGGGAGCACCACCACTGTGAGGGACCACCACCACTGTGAGGGAGCACCACCACTGTGAGGGAGCACCACCACTGTGAGGGACCACCACCACTGTGAGGGAGCACACCACTGTAGGGACACCACCACTGTGAGGGACCACCACCACTGTGAGGGAGCCACCACCACTGTCAGGGAGCACCACCACTGTGAGGGAGCACCACCACTGTGAGGGACCACCACCACTGTCAGGGAGCACCACACCACTGTGAGGGAGCACCACCACTGTGAGGGACCACCACCAACTGTCAGGGACCACCACCACTGTGAGGGACCACCACCACTGTCAGGGAGCACCACCACTGTGAGGGACCACACCTGTAGGACACCACCACTGTGAGGGAGTCACCACCACTGTCAGGGACCACCACCACTGTCAGGGACCACCACCACTGTGAGGGAGCACCACCACTGTGAGGGACCACCACCACTGTGAGGGACCACCACCACTGTCAGGGACCACCACCACTGTCAGGGACCACCACCACTGTGAGGGACCACCACCACTGTGAGGGACCACCACCACTGTCAGGGACCACCACCACTGTCAGGGACACCACCACTGTGAGGGAGCACCACCACTGTGAGGGAGCACCACCACTGTCAGGGACCACCACCACTGTGAGGGACCACCACCACTGTCAGGGAGCACCACCACTGTGAGGGAGCACCACCACTGTCAGGGACCACCACCACTGTGAGGGACCACCACCACTGTCAGGGACCACCACCACTGTGAGGGAGCACCACCACTGTGAGGGAGTACCACCACTGTGAGGGAGCACCACCACTGTGAGGGAGCACCACCACTGTGAGGGAGTACCACCACTGTGAGGGAGCACCACCACTGTGAGGGACCCACCACCACTGTGAGGGACCACCACCACTGTGAGGGAGCACCACCACTGTCAGGGAGCACCACCACTGTGAGGGAGCACCACCACTGTCAGGGACCACCACCACTGTGAGGGACCACCACCACTGTCAGGGACCACCACCACTGTGAGGGACACCACCACTGTGGGAGTACCACCACTGTGAGGGAGCACCACCACTGTAGGGAGCACCACCACTGTGAGGGAGTACCACCACTGTGAGGGAGCACCACCACTGTGAGGGAGCACCACCACTGTGAGGGACCACCACCACTGTGAGGGAGCACCACCACTGTCAGGGAGCACCACCACTGTGAGGGAGCACCACCACTGTGAGGGACCACCACCACTGTCAGGGACCACCACCACTGTGAGGGAGCACCACCACTGTGAGGGACCACCACCACTGTCAGGGACCACCACCACTGTGAGGGAGCACCACCACTGTCAGGGAGCACCACCACTGTGAGGGACCACCACCACTGTCAGGGAGCACCACCACTGTGGGGGAAACCACACCACTGTCAGGGACCACCACCACTGTCAGGGAGCACCACCACTGTGAGGGACCACCACCACTGTGAGGGAGCACCACCACTGTGAGGGACCACCACCACTGTGAGGGAGCACCACCACTGTCAGGGAGCACCACCACTGTGAGGGACCACCACCACTGTGAGGGAGCACCACCACTGTCAGGGAGCACCACCACTGTGAGGGAGCACCACCACTGTGAGGGACCACCACCACTGTCAGGGAGCACCACCACTGTCAGGGAGCACCACCACTGTGAGGGAGCACCACCACTGTGAGGGACCACCACCACTGTCAGGGAGCAACCAGCCACACTGTCAGGGAGCACCACCACTGTGAGGGACCACCACCACTGTGAGGGAGCACCACCACTGTCAGGGAGCACCACCACTGTGAGGGAGCACCACCACTGTGAGGGAGCACCACCACTGTGAGGGACCACCACCACTGTCAGGGAGCACCACCACTGTGAGGGACCACCACCACTGTCAGGGACCACCACCACTGTCAGGGAGCACCACCACTGTGAGGGACCACCACCACTGTGAGGGAGCACCACCACTGTCAGGGAGCACCACCACTGTGAGGGACCACCACCACTGTGAGGGAGCACCACCACTGTCAGGGAGCACCACCACTGTGAGGGAGCACCACCACTGTGAGGGACCACCACCACTGTGAGGGACCACCACCACTGTCAGGGAGCACCACCACTGTGAGGGACCACCACCACTGTCAGGGACCACCACCACTGTCAGGGAGCACCACCACTGTGAGGGACCACCACCACTGTCAGGGAGCACCCTCAAGATGGAAACAAGTAACAAGTAAACAAGTAGGTAAGACACCTACAGTGTTTGTAATGGAAACGGCCACCATAAAATTCGGTGATTTTTTTATATATTTTGTATTACCTATTATTTTTGTATAGATATGGGTTTGTGGAAAATAAAACTATCTCCATTACAAAAAGCACCTATTGTAGGCCTGGAAACATTAGTCGGTGTCTCTGAAAACGACCGCGCAGTCCTCGTCCATTATTACCGAGTTCTCAATGATGCATCGCAAAGCAAAGCAAAGATTGAAAAACTGGAAAATGTCAAAATTAAATCTACACCCGCTATGTAATGTTATGTAATGTATAAATCCTTAGGACTATTTTATGACTAGCCGTGACACACTTATAGGAGTATAGTGGTCAATATTTTGGTGAGGTTTATTCTTATAGATTGATTTACTTCACCGTGCACCACAGAGGCTGAATGGAACCTTAATATTCATTCACTCTAGTAGAAATTCTAGTAAAGACATATTAGTCTAGTAGCAAGACATTCTAGTTGAAATATACATGGATGGAAAAGTATGAAAATGTATAGCCGCCCCTACGATGGAAATAGCCCCCCAAATATCAAGTCCTGGCTATGGGCCTGAAATTGTCCCCTAAGAGGTCAGCCTATAAGCAGGAATGACAACGATGGGAGGGCCAGAATGACTTGAATACAGGCCGGAATGACTGGGGCGAGAGGTTGAAATGCCCAGGGTAATAGACTGTTGACTAGGAGGACAAGCCTAAATGGTCAGGGCCAGAAAAACTTTGGGCCGGGATGACATGAAATGATCTATAATTCTGTATGTATACATGTATGTATACATGTATGTATACATGTATGTATGTAGCATGTGCCTGTTTGAATTTGTAGTGACAAATACTACAGATATTTATTCTCAGGGTGGCATCTCGTCAGGCCGCCCACTGCTCTTTTCTTTTTCATTCTGTTTAACGTCAGTTTTTCCCATCATTTGTATGAGGTTAGACGGCCGATGATACGCTTCCAACTATCTCTATCCATTGCTTCAACTTGTTCAGTGCCCAATGCTGCCAGGTCCTCTTCAACACACTGCCTCCATGTCTTCCTTGGCCTGCCCGGTGGACGGCCACCTGGCACTGCCACTCTTAACAGCTCTCCCCAATGCCTCACCACCTTCTCTCCTCTTCACGTGCCCAAACCACCTCCATCACCTTACTCTCACCTGGAACTTCCACTCTTAAAACAGCTCCCCAAATTTGCCCACCACCTTCTTCCTCTTCACGTCCCCCAAACCACCTCCATCACCTTACTCCACCTGGAATTTCCCAACTTTTAAAGCTCCCCCCAATGCCTCACCACCTTCTTCCTCTTCACGTGCCCAAACCACCTTCCATTGCCTTACTCTCACCTGGCATTTCCCACTCTTACAGCTTCCCCAAGCCTCACCACTTCTCCCCCTCTTCACGTTGCCCAAACCACCCCCATCCCCTTACTCTCACCTGGCAATTTCCCAAATCTTAACAGCTCTCGCAATGCCTCACCACCTTCTCTCTTTTCACGTGCCCAAACCACCTCCATCGCCTTACTCTCACCTGGCACTTCCACTTTAACAGCTCTCCGCAATGCCTCACCACCTTCTCCCCTCTTCACGTGCCCAAACCACCTCCATCGCCTTACTCTCACCTGGCATTTTCCACTCTTAACAGCTCCCCCCCAATGCCTCACCACACTCTCTCCTCTTCACGTGCCCAAAAACCACCTCCATTGCCTTACTTTTCATTTGGCATTCCACTCTTAACAGCTCTCCCAATGCCTCACCACCTTCTCTCCTCTTCACGTGCCCAAACCCCCTCCATCGCCTACTCTCACCTGGCATTTCCACTCTTAACAGCTCTCCCAAGGCCTCACCACCTTCTCTCCTCTTCACGTGCCCACACCACCTCCATGCCTTACTCTCACCTGGCACTTTCCACTCTTAACAGCTCTCCCCCAATGCCCTAAACCACCTTCTTCCTCTTCACGTGCCCAAACCACCTCCATCGCCTTACTCTCACCTGGCATTTCCACTTAACAGCTTCCCCAATGCCTCACCACCTTCTCTCCTCTTCACGTGCCCAAACCACCTCCATTGCCTTTACTCCACCTGGCACTTCCACTCTTTAACAGCTCTCCCAATCCCCTCACCACCTTCTCTCCTTTCACGTGCCCAAACCACCTCCATCGCCTTACTCTCACCTGGCACTTCCACTTTTAAAACAGCTTCCGCAAGCCTCACCCCTTCTCTCCTTTCACGTGCCCACACCACCCCCAATGCCTTACTCTCACCTGGCACTTCCACTCTTAACAGCTCTCCCCCAATGCCTCACCACCTTCTCTCCTCTTCACGTGCCCAAACCACCTCCATTGCCTTACTCTCACCTGGCACCTTCCACTCTTAACAGCTCTCCCCAATGCCTCACACCTTCTCTCCTCTTCACGTGCCAAAGCCACCTCCATCGCCTTACTCTCACCTGGCACTTCCACTCTTAACAGCTCTCCCAATGCCTCACCACCTTTCTCCTCTTCACGTGCCCAAACCACCTCCATGCCTTACTCTCCCCTGGCACTTCCACCTTAACCCAGCTCTCCGCAAGCCCTCACCCCCTCTTCCTCTTCACGTGCCCAAACCACCTCCATCGCCTTACTCTCACTGGCACTTCCACTCTTAACAGCTCCCTCCCCAATGCCTCACCACCTTCTCTCCTCTTCACGTGCCCAAACCACCTCCATTGCCTTACTCCCCCTGGCACTTCCACTCTTAAACAGCTCCCCCCAATGCCTC
This sequence comes from Chionoecetes opilio, assembly GCA_016584305.1. Taxonomy (NCBI): domain Eukaryota; kingdom Metazoa; phylum Arthropoda; class Malacostraca; order Decapoda; family Majidae; genus Chionoecetes; species Chionoecetes opilio. The sequence goes on along the minus strand of JACEEZ010000961.1, from coordinate 14,524 downwards.
ACCACCTTCTCTCCTCTTCACGTGCCCAAGCCACCTCCATTGCCTTACTCTCACCTGGCACTTCCACTCTTAACAGCTCTCCCCAATGCCTCACCACCTTCTCTCCTCTTCACGTGCCCCAAACCACCCCCAAATCACCTTACTCTCACCTGGCACTTCCACTCTTAACAGCTCCCCCAAGCCTCACCACCTTCCTTCCCTCTTCACGTCCCCAAAAACCACCTCCATTGCCTTACTCCACTGGCACTTCCACTTTTAAAACAAGCTCTCCCCAATGCCTCACCCCCTTTCTCCTCTTCACGTCCCCAAGCCACCCCATTGCCTTACTCTCACCACGTACTCAGCTCCTTCAAGACACATTTTTTGACCTCTTCGCTGCCCCCTAAATCATGAAATTTTGCGTAAATATGACATACACAGAAATAGTTTGTTTGATCAAGACTTCCCAATCTGATCCCCATCCTTATGGGGTAATTAATGTTTACCGGGGGTAAAAAAATACATATTTGATATTTTGTAATCAGCATTAGTAGATGCAGTACAGGCACCGAGTTTCCGTTTCCAGAACAGTACATTCCTGGAAAATTGTGTTTGATTTCCCCCCCGTAGATAAACAGTAAGGGGGAAAAATTTTTTTTCTTTTTAAAAGGGGGGGATNAGGAGAGAGAGAGAGAAAAAGAGAGAGAGAGAGAGAGAGAGAGGAGAAAAAAAATCAATATCACATAGGCCCGATAAATCAACAAATGTCCCCGCTTAAAAAACACTTTGTCTCCATTCTCCTTCACGTCCTCGCCTTCCTCCCCCTCCCTCTCCTCCCCTCCTCCTCCCCAGTACTTCTCCCCGGGCTCCTCCTGTCTTCCCCTCTGCCCCCCTCCCCCTTCTCCTTCCCCTTGCCCTTATTTTCCCTTGCCTTCTTCCATTCCTTGTTCTTTCGCTGGTTGTGGGGGAAAAAGAGGAGGAGGGGGGAGGGGAGGGGAAGGGAGGGAAAAAGGAGGAGTGAAGGGGAGATGGGGGGGAGTGAAGGGGGAATAAAGGAGGGAGTGAGGGGGAGTGGGGGAGAGAGTAGGAGAAAATAAAGGGGGGAGTGAAGGAGAGAGATGGGAGGGAGTGAAGGAGGGAGATAGGAAGAATAGGGGGGTGAAGGGGGGAAAGGGGGGAGGGAATGAAGAGGGAAAAGGAGGGGAATGGGAGGGGTGAAGGGGAAAAATGGGAGAGAGTGAAGGAGATAGGAAGGATGGGAGGAGTGAAGGAGGGAGAGGGAGAGAGGAAGGAAGAAGGAAGAGAGGGGAGGGGAGTGAAGGAGGGAATAGGAGAGAGATAGGAGGGGTGAAGGGGGGAAAAATGAAGAGAGTGAAGGAGAGTAGGAGGAGATGGGGGGGATGAAGGAGAGAAATAGGAAGAGATAAGGGAGTGAAGGGGGGAAATAGAAGAAGTGAAGGGGATGGAGAGAGATGGGGGGATGAAGGAGGGAATTAATAAAGGGGGAGTAAAGGAGGGAGATAGGGAGTTTAGGGGGGGTGAAGGGGGAAAAATGGGGAGATGGGAAGAGTGAAGGAGGGGGGAAAGGGAGGGTGATGAGAAAGAAAAAAATATGATAGAAACTGTACGGAGATCTTGGTAAAATTCTAGAGTCCTTTCCCCGCCCTTATTAGCGGGATTTTTCCCCAGACCTTCACAGACCCCTTCAATACCACTAACCTTTTATAAAGTGGGGGAGGTCCCCCCTTCCCCCCCCCTCCCCCCTATAAAACCCCCGCCTTGGACCCCCAAAAATAAAAATACTAACCTAACCTCACTAAAACCAAAACCAAACCCTTACCAATAACCTCCTAGTGAGCCTAAGGGCGGGAAAACTAGAATTTTTACCGGGTTTGGGGTTAGGTTAATTGAGTTAGGTTAGATTTTTTTTTGTATCTTTTCCCCAATTTTTTAAATAAGTGTTGAGGTATCTGCGGGGATCGTAAAGGGTCGGGAAAAAAACCACCAATAAGGGCAGGAAAGGACTCGAGAAAAGAGTTTGACCGAATGTTTTCTCTCTCTCTCTCTCTCTCTCTCTCTCTCTCTCGTTTTCGCTCTCTTGTTTTCGCTCTCTCTCGTTTTCGCTCTCTCTCGTTTTCGCTCTCTCTCTCTCTCTCTCTTCTTGTTTTCTCTCTCTCTTGTTTTCGCTCTCTCTTGTTTTCGCTCTCTCGTTTTCTCTCTCTCGTTTTCTCTCTCTCTCTCTCTCTCGTTTTCTCTCTCTCTCTCTCTCTCTCTCACCTTGAGTTGCACAGTGGTGGTGTCAGCTGGTTCAGCAGCAGCAGCAGCAGTGTTGGTGGTGGGTGCGGCGGTGGTGGTGGTGGTGGTTGTGGTGGTAGTGGAGGCAGGGGTGGAGGTGGTGGTGGTGGTGGTTGGTGGAGGGACGGGTGGTGCTGGTCCTGCTCCACCTTCACCTCCCTGCTGTGGATGAGTAGATGTAGAGAACCACTTTTAGAAATATGGATGACAATTTAGAAATATGGATGACACACACACATTATCATCTTTCTGTTTAAGGTCAGATTTTCCCACAATATCTTATGAGGTTAGAGGGTCAATGTTACACTGCCAACTATCTCTATCCATTGCCTCTCCAATGCCCAATGCTGCCAGATCAGTGGCATAGCTAAGTATCTATACATGGGGGGCACTAGACAAGCGGAGCTCAGGGGCATTCTGATGCCACCTAGAAGGGCATTGGGGCATATCGTCAGTCACAGGTCCAAGCAGATTACGGCAGCCATGGCCACTGGGGGGCACCGGACTATCCTGGTGGTGGGCGAGGATGTAAAAGTCATATCGCAATATTTTTCTTGCTCTTAATTGAGGATGGGCATCCACTTGACGTTTCATGACATTCAGGGTGCTTGCTGATATTTTACATCCTCGCCCTGGCCACTTATAATGTTCTGGTGTCGCGGCTGTCGCGGCGGTGCAACCCACCGTGAAACTTTCCACCCACTTATGCACACATCTCCTCGTAACATCCACAATCCTTGATATTTCTTCCACTGGCCTCTCTGCCTTGTGTAGAGATACAATAACTTTAATTTGCTCCTTTGTTAGGTCTTTCTTGCCACTCGTTACGAAAATAATGATAGTTATACCAATGCGCGTCTGTTCAAATTACTCGCGGGAAGGAAGGCGATACTTTTAAAAATGCTTCGTCTATAATTGACAAGTGGCATCTGAACATTCCTCAATGGTCTTGATGGACTGCCCGTGCCTAAAACAAGCTGCCATATGTAAGATATCTCTCTCGGAAGTCAGTAGGCTGCCATAGAGTACATTTTCTGAATTCCCGTATGGAAGCGCTGTGTTATGATGTCGCGAACAATGCTTTGGCGCGCTGTGTAGCAGAGAGGTGAAGATGGAGTTATTCAGGAGTCACTGCTACTCTATATACTGCAACTCGCTGTGGTCGCGGTACAAGGTGGCCACTCTGAACCGCCTTAAGGTCTGTCACAATGACATCCTTAAGAGGCTTCTGGGGCTGCCCAGGTGGTGCAGCTCGACCTTGGCTTTCGCTAGGAACGGGGTGAACAATCTGGATGTGATCCGTCGACACTCTTATGTTCAGCTTAAGGAGTAGGGTGGAGCTCTCTACGAACTCCATCATCACCTCTGTCAGGCAGAGCTCGGCCTATGTATGTGGACCTATACAACAGCGGTGGCTGGGTCTGCTGTTTGTGCAGAATGTGGGGTAGCACAGGTGTCCATGTATGCTTTTCTGTGTACTTTAATACTATGTCCCCTAATGTGCCTGTACTTTGATACTATGTCCCCTAATGTGCCTGTACTTTGATACTATGTCCCCTAATGGGCCTGTACTTTGATACTATGTCCCCTAATGTGCCTGTACTTTGATACTATGTCCCCTAATGTGCCTGTACTTTGATACTATGTCCCCTAATGGGCCTGTACTTTGATACTATGTCCCCTAATGTGCCTGTACTTTGATACTATGTCCCCTAATGGGCCTGTACTTTGATACTATGTCCCTAATGTGCCTGTACTTTGATACTATGTCCCCTAATGTGCCTGTACTTTGATACTATGTCCCCTAATGGGCCTGTACTTTGATACTATGTCCCCTAATGGGCCTGTACTTTGATACTATGTCCCCTAATGTGCCTGTACTTTGATACTATGTCCCCTAATGTGCCTGTACTTTGATACTATGTCCCCTAATGTGCCTGTACTTTGATACTATGTCCCCTAATGGGCCTGTACTTTGATACTATGTCCCCTAATGTGCCTGTACTTTGATACTATGTCCCCTAATGTGCCTGTACTTTGATACTATGTCCCTAATGGGCCTGTACTTTGATACTATGTCCCCTAATGTGCCTGTACTTTGATACTATGTCCCCTAATGTGCCTGTACTTTGATACTATGTCCCCTAATGTGCCTGTACTTTGATACTATGTCCCCTAATGTGCCTGTACTTTGATACTATGTCCCCTAATGGGCCTGTACTTTGATACTATGTCCCCTAATGTGCCTGTACTTTGATACTATGTCCCCTAATGTGCCTGTACTTTGATACTATGTCCCCTAATGGGCCTGTACTTTGATACTATGTCCCCTAATGTGCCTGTACTTTGATACTATGTCCCCTAATGTGCCTGTACTTTGATACTATGTCCCTAATGTGCCTGTACTTTGATACTATGTCCCTAATGGGCCTGTACTTTGATACTATGTCCCCTGATGTGCCTGTACTTTGATACTATGTCCCCTGATGTGCCTGTACTTTGATACTATGTCCCCTAATGGGCCTGTACTTTGATACTATGTCCCCTGATGTGCCTGTACTTTGATACTATGTCCCCTGATGTGCCTGTACTTTGATACTATGTCCCCTAATGTGCCTGTACTTTGATACTATGTCCCCTAATGGGCCTGTACTTTGATACTATGTCCCCTAATGGGCCTGTACTTTGATACTATGTCCCCTGATGTGCCTGTACTTTGATACTATGTCCCCTGATGGGCCTGTACTTTGATACTATGTCCCCTGATGTGCCTGTACTTTGATACTATGTCCCCTGATGTGCCTGTACTTTGATACTATGTCCCCTGATGTGCCTGTACTTTGATACTATGTCCCCTAATGTGCCTGTACTTTGATACTATGTCCCCTAATGTGCCTGTACTTTGATACTATGTCCCTAATGGGCCTGTACTTTGATACTATGTCCCTGATGTGCCTGTACTTTGATACTATGTCCCCTAATGGGCCTGTACTTTGATACTATGTCCCTAATGTGCCTGTACTTTGATACTATGTCCCCTAATGTGCCTGTACTTGATACTATGTCCCCTGATGTGCCTGTACTTTGATACTATGTCCCTTAATGGGCCGTACTTTGATACTATGTCCCCTAATGGGCCTGTACTTTGATACTATGTCCCCTAATGGGCCTGTACTTTGATACTATGTCCCTGATGTGCCTGTACTTTGATACTATGTCCCCTGATGTGCCTTGTACTTTGATACTATGTCCCCTGATGTGCCTGTACTTTGATACTATGTCCCCTAATGTGCCTGTACTTTGATACTATGTCCCCTAATGTGCCTGTACTTTGATACTATGTCCCCTAATGGGCCTGTACTTTGATACTATGTCCCCTGATGTGCCTGTACTTTGATACTATGTCCCCTGATGTGCCTGTACTTTGATACTATGTCCCCTAATGGGCCTGTACTATGTTCCTGTTTTTGTTTTTGCTCTAGTACTTAAGTTTACTCCTTGGCTTGTTCTTGTTGCTTTGTTTTTTGTCTGTATGCCTCCGGGCGGGAATAACATTATTATTATTATTATTATTATACACGGCTATGCCCTCCCCCCCCTCACAAGTGCCCCCCATTGGTAGATACCTAGCTCTGCCACTGCCTGGCACTTCCACTCCAACAGCTCTCCCCAATGCCTCACCACCTTCTCTCCTCTTCACGTGCCCAAACCACCTCCATCGCCTTACTCTCACCTGGCACTTCCACTCTTAACAGCTCTCCCCAATGCCTCACCACCTTCTCTCCTCTTCACGTGCCCAAACCACCTCCATCGCCTTACTCTCACCTGGCACTTCCACTCTTAACAGCTTCCCCAATGCTCACCACCTTCTTCCTCTTCACGTGCCCAAACCACCTCCATCTCCTTACTCTCACCTGGCACTTCCACTCTTAACAGCTCTCCCCAATGCCTCACCACCTTCTTCCTCTTCACGTGCCCAAACCACCTCCATCTCCTTACTCTCACCTGGCACTTCCACTCTTAACAGCTCTCCCCAATGCCTCACCACCACCTCTCCTCTTCACGTGCCCAAACCACCTCCATCGCCTTACTCTCACCTGGCACTTCCACTCTTAACAGCTCTCCCCAATGCCTCACCACCACCTCTCCTCTTCACGTGCCCAAACCACCTCCATCGCCTTACTCTCAGCACTGGACTCAGCTCCTACAATCCACATCTTGCCACCTCTTCACGGGACACTTCATCTCTCCGTGTGATCCCAGTCATAGATCTCAACATTCTCCCATCACACCCAACCAACACAGCCTACAACTTCTTCGCCAGAGCCCATTCACCCTATCCCCCACACACCCATTCACCCTACCCCCACACACCCCTGCACCCTATCCCCACACACACCCCACCCCCCCACACACCCAGCAGTAACCCACCTTTTTCACCCCATCCCCCCACACACCCATTCACCCAATCCCCCCACACACCCATTCACCCAATCCCCCCACACACCCATTCACCCAATCCCCCCACACACCCATTCACCCAATCCCCCCACACACCCATTCACCCAATCCCCCAAAACACCCATTCACCCAATCCCCCCATGCACCCTATCCCCCACACACCCATTCACCCTATCCCCCACACACCCATGCACCCTATCCCCCACACACACCATCCCCCCACACACCCATGCACCCTATCCCCACACACACCATCCCCCCACACACCCATGCACCCTATCCCCCACAC
>JACEEZ010000961.1:0-5000 GCA_016584305.1 Chionoecetes opilio | reverse complement strand
TGTTGTGGGTGGGTGGGTGGGTGGGTGGGTGGGTGGGTGGGTAGTGTTGTGGGTTGGGTGGGGTGGGTGGGTGGGTGGGTAGTGTGTGGGTGGGTGGGTGGGTGGGTGGGTGGGTGGGGTGGGTAGTGTTGTGGGTGGGTGGTGTGGGTGGGTGGGTGGGTGGGTGGGTGGGTGGGTGGGGTGGGTGGGTGGGTTAGTGTTGTGGGTGGGTGGGTGGGTGGGTGGGTGGGTGGGTAGTGTTGTGGGTGGGTGGGTGGGTGGGTGGGTGGGTGGGTGGGTGGGTGGGTAGTGTTGTGGGTGGGTGGGTGGGTGGGTGGGTGGGTGGGTGGGTGGGTGGGTGGTGGGTGGGTAGTGTTGTGGGTGGGTGGTGGGTGGGTGGGTGGGTGGGTGGGTGGGTGGGTGGTGGGTGGGTGATATTGTGGGTGGGTGGGTGGGTGGGTGGGTGGGTGGGTGGGTGGGTGATATTGTGGGTGGGTGGTGGGTGGGTGGGTGGGTGGGTGGGTGGGTGGTGTATATTGTGGGTGGGTGGGTGGGGTGGGTGGGTGGGTGGGTGGGTGGGTGATATTGTGGGTGGGGGGTGGGTGGGGGGTGGGTGGGTGGGTGGGTGGGTGGGTGGGTGGGTGGGTGTGGGCATGTAGTCTAGCCTCATAAGATATTGTGGTTAAAATTTGATGGTAAACAGAACGATGATGATTTTTTGGATTTTTGCTAACTGATTATATCTTTTTTGGTGTTTTTAGAAGTGTTGATGGAATACAACTCCTATTTTTGACATGGAGGCTTTATAATGATCGAAGTTTTTATAGTTATTGTTGACGATGATGAAAATTTCTTAGATTTTTACTTTTTCTCTCTCTCTCTTTTGGTGTTTTTTGAAGTTTTGATGGACTAAAGTTCTTATTTTGGAGACAGGACAGTACGAGTATAGCTCTTGTCCTGTATCCACAACACCCCACCCACAACACACCACCCCCACATACCCCCACCCACATACCCCCACCCACAAACACACCCACCCACATACCCCCACCCACAACACACCCACACCCACATACCCCCACCAAACACACCCACACCCACATACCCCCACCCACAACACACCCACACCCACATACCCCACCCACAACACACCCACACCCACATACCCCCACCCACAACACACCCACACCCACATACCCCCACCCACATACCCCACCCACAACACACCCACACCCACATACCCCCCCACAACACACCCACACCCACATACCCCCACCCACAACACACCCACACCCACATACCCCCACCCACAACACACCCAACCCACATACCCCCACCCACAACACACACACACCCACATACCCCCACCCACAACACACCCACACCCACATACCCCCACCACAACACACACACCCACATACCCCCACCCACAAACACACACCACACACCCACATACCCCCACCACAAACACACCACACCCACATACCCCCACCCACAACACACACACCCACATACCCCCACCCACAAACACACACCCACCCACATACCCCCACCCACAACACACACCACCCACATACCCCCACCCACAACACACACACACCCACATACCCCCACCACAAACACACACACACCCACATACCCCCACCCACAACACACCCACACCCACATACCCCCACCCACAACACAACACACCCACATACCCCCACCCACAACACACACACACACCCACATTACCCCACCACAACACACCCACACCCACATACCCCCACCCACAAACACACACACCCACATACCCCCACCCACAACACACACCCACCCACATACCCCCACCCACAACACACACACACACCCACATACCCCCACCCACAACACCCCACACACCCACATCACATCAAACACACACACCCACACACATCACATCAAACACACACACACACACCTGACACAACACTCACACATCACCCACACACACAAGTACAGCTAGGTAAACACACACACACACACATCACATCAAAACACACACACATCACATCAAACACACACACACATCACATCAAAACACACACACACATCACATCAAACACACACAACATCACATCAAACACACACACACATCACATCAAACACACACACACATCACATCAAACACACACATCACATCAAACACACACCCCAATCAATCAAACACACACACCCACACACATCACATCAAACACACACACACTCACACACAACACATCAAACAACACACCACACACATCAACATCACATCAAACACACAACCACACACACACATCAAACAAACACCCCACACACCACACAACACAATCAAACACAACACACCACACACATCACATCAAAACACACCACACATCCAAAACACACACACACATCAAAACACACACACACCACACACAACACAACACACACATACATCAAACACACACACACACACACAAACACACACACCCCCACACAATCAACAAAACACCCACAACATCACATCAAACACACACATCAACATCAAACACCATCACATCAAACACACACACACACACCAAAAACACACAAACACACACACAACACACAACACACAAAACCATCAAACAAACCACACACATCACATCAAACACACACACACATCACATCAAACACACACACCACACATAAACCATCAACAACACACACACAAACACACACACACACACATCAAACACCACACACATCACATCAAACACACACAACAAAATCAAAACACACACACACATACAAACACACACAACATCACACAAACACCACACCACACACACACATCAAACCAAACAATCACATCAAACACACACACATCCACCAACACACACACACAATCACATCAAACACACACACCATCACATCAAACACACACACACATCAATCAAACACACACACACACACATCACATCAAACAAACACACACACATCAAACCCCAAACATCACATCAAAACACACACACTATCACATCAAACACAACACACTCACATAAAACCCAACACATCAACACACAAACACACACCCACACAACATCACATAAACACACAAAACAACATCAAACCACACACATCACATCAAACACCACATCACATCAAACACCACATCACATCAAACACACACATCACATCAAACACACACCCCACACACATCACATCAAACACAACACATCAAACCACCCCAACATCACATAAACACACCATCACATCAAACACACACATCACATAAACACACACATCACATCAAACACACACACAAATCAAACACACACACACATCACATCAAACACACACCACATCAAACACACACATCACATCAAAACACACACATCACATCAAACACACACATCACATCAAACACACACATCACATCAAACACACACATCACATCAAACACACACACACATCACATCAAACACACACACACATCACATCAAACACACACACAATCACATCAAACACACACACATCACATCAAAACACACACACACATCACATCAAACACACACATCACATCAAACCACACACACACATCACATCAAACACACACACACACATCACATCAAACACAACACACACATCACATCAAACACACACACACATCACATCAAACACACACACATCACATCAAACACACACACACATCACATCAAACACACACACCCACACACATCACATCAAACACCCACACACATCACATCAAACACACACACACATCACATCAAACACACACACACATCACATCAAACACACACACCCACACACATCACATCAAACACACACATCACATCAAACACACACACCCACACACATCACATCAAACACACACACACACACACATCACATCAAACACACACACACATCACATCAAACACACACACCCACACACATCACATCAAACACACACACACACCCTGACACAACACTCACACATCACCCACACACACAAGTACAGCTAGGTAAACACACACACACACACATCACATCAAACACACACACACATCACATCAAACACACACACACATCACATCAAACACACACACACATCACATCAAACACACACACACATCACATCAAACACACACACACATCACATCAAACACACACACCCACAACACTCACACATCACCCACACACACAAGTACAGCTAGGTAAACACACACACACACCCACACACATCACATCAAACACACACACACACACATCACCCACACACACAACACATCCCACACACAAGTACAACTAGGTAAACACACAACACACACACACACACACACACACAAGTACCTTAAACTGTTCCTCGGAGCATATGAGCACCCTGTGGGGCAGTGTGGCGGTGGGGGCGGGCGCTGTGTCCTTCTTGGCGGCCATGGGGGCGGGGAGGGGGCGGCCGGCAGCGTCCAGCACCCACACCCCCAGCACGGGCGCCCCATGCTTCAGGTGGATCTCCTTGCCCAGCTGCACGGAGAGCGGCACATCCTGGCGCTTCTCCGAGGGGGGGATGGCGATGGTGAAGACGAGGATGGCGCCGCTGTTTGTGCCCGCCCAGAGCGTGGCGGACATGGCCTGGTCTGTGGGGGGCGGGGGTGAGGGTGAGGTGTTGTGGGGGGGGGAAGGGGTGCCATGTGGTGTTGGGGGGTGTCGGGGAGTGGTGTTGTGGTGTGTGGGGGGGTATGTACGTGTGGAGGGGTGTGTGGAGGGTGGCTGGGGTGTTGTGGTGTGTGGGGGGGGTATGTACATGTGGAGGGGTGTGTGGAGGGTGGCTGGGGTGTTGTGGTGCGTGGTGGGGGGTATGTACGTGTGGAGGGGTGTGTGGGGGTGTGTGGAGGGTGTGTGGGTGTTGTGGTGTCTGTGGGGGGGTATGTAGTTGGAGGGTGGTGGGGTGGCTGGGGTGTTGTGGTGTGAGGGGGGGGGTATGTACATGTGGAGGGGTGTAGTCGTGTGGAGGGGGGGGTGTGGGAGGGTGGCTGGGGTGTTGTGTTTTGTGCGGGGGG
>JACEEZ010000960.1:38776-48689 GCA_016584305.1 Chionoecetes opilio | reverse complement strand
AAATAAAAGGGAAAACAATACCAGGAAACCCTATACTAGGTCCCGGGTATCGGGCTTATAAGAAGCTCTGGTAACGTGGCTCATAAGGGGGTTTCTGCTGAACTACATCCTATAATTTCAACTACATGAAAGGAAAACATTAAAAAGACTCCCTTGTCCCTAAAAAATAGGGCATGGGGTCTCATAGTAAAGAATAAGGTTTTAAAGTATCAAACTAAAACTACCACAACCTAATCGTTTTGGGGCTAACACTAATCTTTTTCCAAGGGGGATTTGGGATGAAGGGTTAAGGAAATTTCTGTGTAAGGGAGGGATAAAGCGTGATGGAAGAAGGAAAGGAGTGGGAGCAAGACGAGGAGAAAGATATCATGCGTAAGAGATAAGTAGAAAACTCAATTTGCATAAAGAAGAAGAATTTCTGCATCACTTAATTTTTTGTTTTCTTATTCTAATGTTGTGTGTTTCCCCGCCATTTTTTCAACTCTATTTGCTCCTATTTTACATATATATGGTGTTGATGGCCATAGTTTCTCTGTATCTCTTCCTCTGTATCACACATTCACTCCCCTTCCTCCCTCTTCCTTCTCAATAAGAGCTGTACCCTCCCCTTCCTTCTCCTCCCTCTTTTCTTTTCTCTTTCCCTTTTTAAACTTCTTCTCCTTACCCCTTCTCTCTCTTCTCTCTCTCTCTCTCTCCTCTCTCTCCCCCTCTCCCCCCCCTTCTTCTCTTCTTCTCTCTCTTCTCTCTCTCTCTCTCCCCTCTCCCTCTCTCTCTCTCTCTTTCTCTCTCTCTCTCTCTCTTTTCTCTCCCCCTCTCTCTCTCTCTCTCTCTTTCTCTCTCTCTCTCTCCCCTTTTCTCTCTCTCTCTCTCCCCTCTCTCCTCTCTCTTCCTTCCTCCTCCCTCTCTCTCTCTCTTCTCTCTCTCTCTCTCCCTCTCGCTCCATCACCAAGAACACCCATCCGTCCCTATCCAATACCCTTCTAGCTATCTCCATCCCCAAGAACATCCATCCGTCCCTATCCAATACCCTTCTAGCTATCTCCACCCCCAAGAACATCCATCCGTCCCTGTCCAATACCCTTCTAGCTATCTCCATCCCCAAGAACATCCATCCGTCCCTATCCTAACAGTTTCCAGGTCCTTCTTCACGCCCTTCTGCTGTCCGCTTGTCTGTCGGGTCTTCGGGGTCTTGTTTTGAGGGCCAAGTACCTGTACCACCCTTAGATCAATACTTTGGAGAGGCGAGGCGCACCTTTGTAGGCTAGGCTCAGCGTCTGGTAGATATAATGGCTAATGAAGGAGGGTCGATGCGGCGATGCTCCTCTTCCTTATCGTCTTTATAGATCTTGAGCGTGTTAACCCTCGTGGAAAGTTGTCGCAAGTGTTACGGTGGTTCTTAAAGGACGTCATATTTTTTCAGGGTGTTTTTTTGTTATTTTGTATTTTCTATTGAAGTTGAGGTTATGTTTGTATGCTATCTGCTTTGTCTATCTCTGTTTCTCTTTCTTTCTCTCTTTCTTTTTATCTCTCTCTTTTTGTCTCTCTCTCTGTCAATGTCCTCTGTCTGTATCTCTCTCTCATTCTCTCTCTTTCTCATTCTCTCTCTGTTTCATTTTCTTCCATATCTTGGTTATATTACTCTGTGTGTGTGTGTGTGTGTGTGTGTGTGTGTGTGTGTGTGTGTGTGTGTGTGTGTGTGTGTGTGTGTGTGTGTGTGTGTGTGTGTGTGTGTGTGTGTTATCTTGGACGAGGGATCTTTGAAGGGAAGGAGTCGTGTGTGTAAGAGAGAGGGGAGTGAATGGACGAAGAGGGGCGGCAGGGAAAAGGGCTGGTGATGCTATCTTTACTACTACTACTACTACAAAGAGAGAGAGGGGAGAGAGGAGAGAGGAGGGAGGATAGAGGGAGAGAAAAGAGAGAGAGCGAGAAGAGAAAGGAGAGAGAGAGAGAGAGAGAGAGAGAAGAGGAGAGAGAGAGAGAAAAGAACGCTCCAGAGAGGAAAAAATACACTCCAGAGATATCAAATTAACTACCAATATGAAGTCTTTTGTATTTTTTCTCTTTCTTTCTCCCTTGGAAACTAATTAATCTTCCTTTCCTCGTAACTTGTGGACGCTGAGGTAACTTCTTGCACACTTGTTAATGGTAGGTTAAGCAAGGGAAGATGTTAGCTTCCTCTGTTTCCTGTTACCTGTGTCGTGTGGTTCGTGTTAATTATTTACCTGAGGAGTCGCCAAATATAAATATTGATGTAAAAAGCTGTAATACAATGAGATCAATTATATGAAGTATGATTGTAAGTGGAGGTAATGTTTTTTTCTCTCTCTCTCTCTCTCTCTCTCTCTCTCTCTCTTCTCTCTCTCTCTCTTCTCTCTCTCCCCTCTCTCTCTCCTCTCTCCCCTCTCTCTCTCTCTCTCTCTCTCTCTCTCTCTCTCTCTCTCTCTCTCTCACACACATTCTCTCTCACACACATTCTCTCTCACACACACACTCTTTCTCACACTCTCACACACGCTCATGCGCACACTCTCTCACACTCTCTCTCTATCTCTCTTCAATTCTCTCCTCCACTCACACAATTTTCCCCCCCCCCACTTTTCTCTCTCTCTCTCTCCTCTCTCTCTCTCTCTCTCTCTCTCTCTCTCTCTCTCTCTCTCTCTCTCTCTCTCTCTCTCTCTCTCTCTCTCTCTCCATCATTCTGCTTTCCCCTCTTCTTCCCTCACGTTCCCTCTTCATATCTTCAGCGTCAGAGATTTATCCTTTTGAACAGTGAGAGTCGATCCGTCACCCCAAGCAGGTAGGGTCCAGCCACGTCATACACCAGCCTCCTCTCCTCCCCCTCCTCCTCCTCCTCCTCCTCTCCTCCTCCTCTCCTCTCCTCCTCCTCCTCCTTCCTCCTCCGTCCCCTCCTCTCCTCCTCCTCCTCTCCTCCTCCTTCCTCTCATATGTTCACATGCAGCTGCTTGAAACAGTTTGTAATGTCTCCCTTTTCTCATTTAAATATAGGGGTTGCTCTCCTCTCTCTCTCTCTTCTCTCTCTCTCTCTCTCTCTCGTCTCTCCCTCTCTCTCTGCTCTCTCTCTCTCTCTCATCTCTCTCTTCTCGCTATCTCTCTCTCTTCTCTCTCTCTCTCTCTCTCTCTCTCTCTCTCTCTTCTCTCCCCCGTTTTTTTATTCTCTCAATTATTCTTGTAAGTTCCTGATTTTCTGGTTTTATTTAATTTCAGTTTTTTTCTTCTTCTATTCTTACCTTTTTATATTTTCATTTTGACTCATTTGTAGCGTAAAGAAAAAAGAACGCGATCATGTATAGATAATTTTTTTCTTTTTTCTTTGGTTGTTCGTCTGTTTGCAGATGTTGTTGGTCGTTATAATTAGCGTTTATTATGTCAAATCGTCAAATAGGGTTACCTTCCTTGAGTCTTCCTGGGTCACCGTGGATGCGAGGGAAAAATGGCGTATGTTTAAGACTGCAAGAGTGGTGCATAAATATGTATATCCTGTTAACTTTGGCCAAACATAATCTACATGATTGAAGGCGGTACGTACCTGCCTGCACACACTCTCTCTCTCTCTCTCTCTCTCTCTCTCTCTCTCTCTCTCTCTCTCTCTCTCTCTCTCTCTCTCTCTCTCTCTCTCTCTCTCTCTCTCTCTCTCTCTCTCTCTCTCTCTCTCTCTCTCTCTCTCTCTCTCTCTCTCTCTCTCTCTCCCTTCTACCATTGACATTTTCAGCATTTCCAACAAGGAGAAACAGAGGAAGAGGAGCAAACACAATTCCTTCTCCTCCTCCTCCTCCTCCTCTTCTTCTCAATGTTATCATCCTTTCCCACTCCACTGAATAGACTCAATACGCTTCATGACGTCTATTTAGAAGAGAATCACTTGACTGCCGGCCACGTAATGCTTGGGTTTTGGCAAGGCGTTCACCGCGGCAGCCTTAATGCGGTTGATGGCGAGACGTGGGTGGAATTAAACCTCCTCTTCCTTCTCCTTATCCTCCTCCTCCTCTTCCTCCTCCTCCTCTCCTGCTCCTTCTGCCTTGCCACTTTAGGTGAGTGTGTTGTCTTGTTGTTCTCGCTGAGTCCCAAATGATGCGATGCTGTGTGACTCTCCTGTTAGATTTGCAGTGAGTCCTTTTTCCTGTTAGATTTGCAGTGAGACTTTTTCCTGTTAGATTTACACTGAGACCTTTTTCCTGTTAGATTTACACTGAGACCTTTTTCCTGTTAGATTACACTTGACTTTTCCTGTTAGATTACACTGAGGCTTTTCCTGTTAGATTTACACTGAGACCTTTTTCCTGTTAGATTACACTGAGACTTTCCTGTTAGATTACACTGAGACCTTTTTCCTGTTAGATTTACACTGAGATCCTTTTTTCCTGTTAGATTTACATGAGACCTTTTCCTGTTAGATTTACACTGAGACCTTTTTCCTGTTAGATTTACACTGAGACCTTTTTCCTGTTAGATTTACACTGAGACCTTTTTCCTGTTAGATTTACACTGAGACCTTTTTCCTGTTAGATTTACACTGAGACCTTTTTCCTGTTAGATTTACACTGAGTCCTTTTTCCTGTTAGATTTAGTGAGTCCTATTTCCTGTTAGATTTGCAGTGAGTCCTCTTTGGCAAATCACTGATGCTCCTCTTAGCAGTACGTCAGGTAAATAAAGTACATTTAAAGGCGGGGAATGTACAAGTACTTCACAATGTTCAATGTTCAGTTTGTAGATTAAATATTTTAAAAGTTGAAATGGTGTGTTAATGGTGGTGTGATTGTGTGGAATCGATACTGCTACGAAAATAACCACAAAGAGAATGCATAGATAAATAATCAGCCATCAAAGTGTACTGGTTGGTTCAGGTAATGCAAGTGTACCATGAAAAATGAAATATTGATTGATTCTATTTCAAGATTCTCGTGTAAAAGTAAACAAACAAATGCCTAAAAAATGTACTGAAAAAGCATAAATGAAATTCTTTGCCGCTGCGTTCAATCTAGTCTCCGGTAGAAACTGTGAGGTTGAAGTGTATATATAGATACGTACGTGATATTTGCCACTGCGCTCATCTCCGTCTCCCTTAAAAGCTAAGATGCGAATATGGTGTTTTCCACTATATTTTTCTCCTGTCTCCTTAACCCCTTGGGGCCCAGAACGTAATTTCCATTGTAATTAGGGTACCATTAGACGATTTTTAATTAGTAGAAGCATTATTTTATAGATATGACCTATTTTGTACCCTTGTCCACTAACTAATTTGGTATATTCAGTTACTTTTCGTAATTTTATGGCTAACAACAGACGATTTTATATAGCAAAGGAAAGATCTGGGCGTGAAGGGGTTAATCCCAAAGCTGATAAAGAAGCGAGTACTCAGTTTGTTTCATTTGGTAAGGAAAGTATATGTAAATACCTTCTCTTTATGGACCGCAGTAGGTATTCCGCCCTAATGATGCCGGCACAGTGTTTTGCAGGTACTATCAAGGTGATTTCCGAACACATTAAGTCGTTACATGCGAATTTCACTCCCGCGTTAACGAAGTATTTTTTCTCTCCTGCTTTTTGTGTGTTTTTTGTGTTGTGTGTGTGGGTGGACCTGTGTTGTTTGGTGGCAAGAGGCGTGTTTGTGTTGTCATTGTATCTCCTATCTGTCTTTTTTTATGTCTGTCTGTATTAATCTGTCTATCTTGAGGTGTGTTTGTGTTCTCATTGTATCTCTTATCACTGTCTATTTTTATGTCTGTATTAATCTGTCTATCTGTCTATCAGGAGGTGTGTTTGTGTTCTCATTGTATCTCTTATCACTGTCTATTTTTATGTGTCTGTATTAATCTGTCTGTCTGTCTATCAGGAGGCGTGTTTGTGTTTGCATTTTATCTCTTATCACTGTCTCTTTTTATGTCTGTATTAATCTGTCTATCTGTCTATCAGGAGGTGTGTTTGTGTTCTCATTGTATCTCTTATCACTGTCTATTTTTATGTCTGTATTAATCTGTCTATCTGTCTATCAGGAGGTGTGTTTGTGTTCATTGTATCTCTTATCACTGTCTATTTTTATGTCTGTATTAATCTGTCTATCTGTCTATCAGGAGGTGTTTGTGTTTCAGTAGCTCTTATCCTGTCTTTTTTATGTCTGTTGTGTCTATCTGTCTATCAGGAGGTGTGTTTGTTTGCATTGTATCTCTTATCACTGTCTATTTTTATGTCTGTCTGTATTAATCTGTCTGTCTGTCTATCAGGAGGTGTGTTTGTGTTTTCATTGTATCTCTTATCTCTGTCTTTTTTTATGTCTGTCTGTATTAATCTGTCTATCTTGAGGTGTGTTTGTGTTTTCATTGTATCTCTTATCACTGTCTATTTTATGTCTGTCTGTATTGATCTGTCTATCTTGAGGTGTGTTTGTGTTTTCATTGTATCTCTTATCACTGTCTATTTTTATGTCTGTATTAATCTGTATCTGTCTGTCTATCAGGAGGTGTGTTTGTGTTTGCATTGTATCTCTTATCACTGTCTATTTTTATGTCTGTATTAATCTGTCTGTCTGTCTATCAGGAGGTGTGTTTGTGTTTGCATTATATCTCTTATCACTGTCTTTTTTATGTCTGTATTGATCTGTCTATCTGTCTATCAGGAGGTGTGTTTGTGTTTGCATTGTATCTCTTATCACTGTCTTTTTTTATGTCTGTCTGTATTAATCTGTCTGTCTGTCTATCTGAGTGTGTTTGTGTTTCAATGTACTCTTTACTATGTCTTTTTTTATGTCTGTCTGTATTAATCTGTCCATCTTGAGGTGTGTTTGTGTTTTCATGTTATCTCTTATCACTGTCTTTTTTTATGTCTGTATTGATCTGTCTGTCTGTCTATCAGGAGGTGTGTTTGTGTTTTCATTGTATCTCTTATCACTGTCTTTTTTTATGTCTGTCTGTATTAATCTGTCGTCTCATCAGAGGTCGTTTGTATTTCATTGTACTCTTATCACTGTCATTTTATGTCTGTCGTACTTCTATCGTCTTCTATCGAGGTGTGTTGTGTTTTCATTGTATCTCTTATCACTGTCTTTTTATCGTCTGTATAATCTATCTGCTGTCTATCGGAGGTGGTTTGTTTTCATTGTATCTCTTATCACTGTCTTTTTTATGCGTCTTGTATTAATCTTCTGTCTTCTTCAGCAGGTGTGTTTGTTTTCATGTATCTCTTATCCTGTCTTTTTATGTCTGTCTGTATTAATCTATCTGTCTTCTCAGGAATGTTTTGTGTTTGCATGTATCTCTTATCCTGCTTTTTTTATGTCTGTTTATTAATCTGTCCTCTGAGGTGGTTTGTGTTCATGTATCTCTTATCACGAATCTTTTTTTACGATGATCTGTCGTCCTTCACAAGGGTTTGTTTGCATGATCATTTATACGTCATTCTTATCTTCTCATCCCTGTCTATCAGGAGGTGTGTTTGTGTTTGCATTTTATCTCTTATCACTGTCTATTTTTATGTCTGTATTGATCTGTTTGTCTGTCTGTTGGTCTGTGTATCCGTTGTATCTACTATATCCACCGTTTTTGGCTCCTTTTTCCCCATAACATTACAAAGACATCATTACGGATAACTTTTTTATCTCGTCATCTGTTCACCCAACATTCTTTCTTCCTATGTTGCCTTTAATTTCTATGAATCTCACTTTTAATTAGGCAACGTGAGGCCATTAGCAAATTACAGGGAACTCGGCCAGGTGCGCAGCAATCCCCTCTGCCTCTCCCCTCTCTTGACCTCTTCGCTGGTTCCCCTCTCTCCCTCCCTCCCTCCCTCGCCCCCCCTCTCTCCCCTTCTCTCTCTCTTTCTCTCCCTCTCTCCCTCCCTATCCTTCTCTCCCTCCCTATCCTTCTCTCCCTCCCTATCCTTCTCTCTCCATCCCTCTCTCCCTCCCTCTCTCTCTCCCTCCCTCTCTCCCTCCCTCCCTCCCTCCCTCCTTCGTGGGCAAGATTATTCAGAATCTCACGGAAACCACTTCAGTCAGACCACTTCGGCGCAAGGCACTCTCGGTCGTATTGCAATCTCACGCAAGGGTTTGTTTGGCGAGGCTTGTGTATTACGGTGAATCAAATCTCTTATCTCACGCGGACGCACTGCGAAAAAAAATGCGTGAGGTTGATATTATTTTTTTTCTTCTCTCATGCGTAATGGAAAGTGAGGTGTTCCTAAAAAAGAAAAAAAATACATTGAGTCTATAGTCTATTTTTTTTAACGAGGTGAAAATTCCATTCTATCTTAAGGTCTCCTGCTTAGAACTATGCTTATATTTACCTGATAATATGGTTAACTATGATAAAACAACTGAAAATTACAAGAACCGTAGTATTCCCTTTTCCTGGCATCAAATATCAGTCAGTAAGCAGCAAGGGGTCAGGATTTTTCACCTCGTTAATAAAAAAAAACATAGTTGTATAGATTTGTTGACTGGTTAGACTCGACGCATCCTTCATATTTTTAACATTACTTACTTGGATTACTTACATTACTTATCGATTTCCCATCCTCTACGCCCCTGTCTTGCCTGTGTTCTGAGGTGGGTATATGCAAACCCGCCATTACGGACTGCTGAATCCATACTTTCCACCCAGTACATTTGCAGCTTGTCTACGCAGTACGAGAGAGAGAGAGAGAGAGAGAGAGAGAGAGAGAGAGAGAGAGAGAGAGAGAGAGAGAGAGAGAGAGAGAGAGAGAGAGAGAGAGAGAGAGAGAGAGAGAGAGAGAGAGAGAGAGAGAGAGAGAGAGAGAGAGAGGTATTACGCCAAGGGGAATAATTAGTCTTTAATCCTTTGCACGTTGTTTTGAATGCTCGTTAAGACTTGTTATGAATGCTCGTTATGCCTTGTTTTGAATGCTCGTTAAGCCCTGTTTTGAATGCTCGTTAAGCGTTGTTTTGAATGCTCGTTAAGCATTGCTTTAAATGCTCGTTAAGCCTTGTGTTGAATGCTCGTTCAGCCTTGTTTTAAATGCTCGTTAAGCCCTGTTTTGAATGCTCGTTAAGCGTTGTTTTGAATGCTCGTTAAGCCCTGTTTTGAATGCTCGTTAAGCGTTGCTTTGAATGTTCGTTAAGCCTTGTTTTGAATGCTCGTTAAGCATTGTTTTGAATGCTCGTTAAGCCTTGTGTTGAATGCTCGTTAAGCCCTGTTTTGAATGCTCGTTAAGCGTTGTTTTGAATGCTCGTTAAGCGTTGTTTTGAATGCTCGTTAAGCAGTTGCTTTGAATGCTCGTTAAGCCCTGTTTTGAATGCTCGTTAAGCGTTGTTTTGAATGCTCGTTAAGCATTGCTTTGAATGCTCGTTATGCCTTGTTTTGAATGCTCGTTAAGCCCTGTTTTGAATGCTCGTTAAGCATTGTTTTGAATGCTCGTTATGCCTTGTTTTGAATGCTCGTTAAGCCTTGTTTTGAATACTCGTTAAGCCCTGTTTTGAATGCTCGTTAAGCATTGTTTTGAATGCTCGTTAAGCATTGCTTTGAATGCTCATTAAGCCTTGTTTTGAATGCTCGTTAAGCATTATTTTGAATGCTCGTTAAGCCTTGTTTTGAATGCTCGTTAAGCCTTGTTTTGAATGCTCGTTAAGCCTTGTTTTGAATGCTCGTTAAACCTTGTTTTGAATGCTCGTTAAGCCCTGTTTTATATGTTCGTTAAGCATTGTTTTGAATGCTCGTTAAGCATTGCTTTGAATGCTCGTTAAGCATTGCTTTGAATGCTCGTTAAGCATTGTTTTGAATGCTCGTTAAGCATCGCTTTGAATGCTCGTTAAGCATTGCTTTGAATGCTCGTTAAGCATTGTTTTGAATGCTCGTTATGCCTTGTTTTGAATGCTTTGTTAAGCCTTGTTTTGAATGTTCGTTAAGCCTTGTTTTGAATGCTCGTTAAGCCTTGTTTTGAATG
>JACEEZ010000960.1:31276-33776 GCA_016584305.1 Chionoecetes opilio | reverse complement strand
AGCATAACATTTCTGCTTCAGGTGAACGATTTGGATTTATTAGTTGTTTTATTCTACTTTTTTCCCTCATTTGTGGCTTCATTACACCTCAAAGTAATGGAGGGAAGCATATTTTACCCTATTACTCGTTTATGTTTACCTGATATATATATATATACACACAACACATGGAGTGAAGAGGGGAGGGAGGGGAGGAGTTCACTTTGAGTTTCTAGTTTGAGCTTCAGTTTCCGCCAAGCACTTCGCGGCGCAAACTTCGAGTCCATAATGCAAGACTTACTCCTTCACTCCATCCACGAAGATCAGTCTAATTTCATCGGCCCATCGACTGACGCGGAGATGGTGGTGATTGAGGAGAGGGTAAAAGGGAGAGAGAGATAGGGAAAGAGGGAGAGGTAGAGAGGGAAAGGGAATGAGAGAGAGAGAGAGAGAGAGAGAGAGAGAGAGAGAGAGAGAGAGAGAGAGAGAGAGAGAGAGAGAGAGAGAGAGAGAGAGAGAGAGAGAGAGAGAGAGAGAGAGAGAGAGAGAGAGAGAGAGAGAGAGAGAGAGTTACATTAAGAAACGTCCTTCAGATCACACAATCAGATCTTTTCTTTCATCTTCATCCTTTTCTTCTTATTCTTCTTCGTCTATTTCTTGTTCTTTATTTCCTACCCCCTTAACCTCCTTCCCTCCTTCCCTCCCTCTCCCTCCCTCCTTTCCATCCTTCCTTCCTTCCCTCCTTCCTTCCGTCCCTCCTTCCTTCCTTCCTTCCTTCCTTCCTTCCTTCCTTCCTTCCTTCCTTCCTTCCCTTCCTTCCTTCCTTCCCTCCTTCCTTCCCTCCTTCCTTCCTTCCTTTCTTCCTTCCTTCCCTCCTTCCCTCCTTCCTTCCTTCCTTCCTTCCTTCTTTCCTTCCTTCCCTCCTTCCTTCCTTCCTTCCCTCCTTCCCTCCCTCCTTTCCATCCTTCCTTCCTTCCCTCCTTCCTTCCGTCCCTCGTTCCTTCCTTCCTTCCTTCCTTCCTTCCTTCCTTCCTTCCTTCCTTCCCTCCTTCCTTCCTTTCCTCCTTCCTTCCCTCCTTCCTTCCTTCCTTCCCTCCTTCCTTCCCTCCTTCCTTCCTTCCTTCCTTCCTTCCTTCCTTCCCTCCTTCCCTCCCCCCTTCCCTCCTCTCCCTCTTTTCCCTTCCTTCCTTCCCTTCCTCCTTCCTTCCCTCCTTCCTTCCTTTCTTCGCTTAGTTCCCGCCTTTCTTGGTTGCCTCTTCGCTATTGGGGTCGTGAAATGTACTTCAATTTACGACTAAGCGCACCGCCTCGCCTGTTTATCTTTAGGGCATAAAATTTGGGTGTCGAGCTGCACAATAAAGGGATGCAACAACTTTATCTCTGCCTGGCGGGGATGAGGAATTACCTGCTTTGGAAGGGGACAGGTACACGTTTATCATAATTACTGACATTGCGAGGAGCTGCGCATATGAAATAGAGAGAGAGAGAGAAGGAAGAGGGGAAAAGAGAGGAGAGTAGAGAGAGAGAGGAGAGAGAGAGAGAGAGAGAGAGAGAGAGAGAGAGAGAGAGAGAGAGAAAGAGTATATATATATATATAAAAGAAGCATCATATGAAGTACAACAAACAAAACAAGATAGGAAATCTGATAACACCCTTTTTTTCAGAGAGCAGCGCAGAGAGAGAGAGAGAGAGAGAGAGAGAGAGAGAGAGAGAGAGAGAGAGAGAGAGAGAGAGAGAGAGAGAGAGGGGAGAGAGAGAGAAAGAGAGAGAGTATACCCTTCCCCTTTCTCTACCAACTAAATATTCGGCCTCAGCACAATATGGTATGAACTGAGAACTACAAAGAAGAAATTATTATGTAACCATTTTTCCATTCCAAAAGTTTCCCTTGTCCTTTTTTCAGCCGCTTCCAGGAGAGAAGCTGTGTGGGGGAGGGGGGAGGGGTCAGTACACCTTTATGGCCCCAGGTAACTAGTTCCCTTGCCTAGTCCAGGTAATACAACTTAAGCTTGGCCTTGTTACACACAGGAGGAAAGAGCGATGTGCATAATTTATATCCAGAGAGAGAGAGAGAGAGAGAGAGAGAGAGAGAGAGAGAGAGAGAGAGAGAGAGAGAGAGAGAGAGAGAGAGAGAGAGAGAGAGAGAGAGAGAGAGAGAGAGAGAGAGAGAGAGAGAGAGAGAGAGAGAAATAGGCACTTATTGAAATAAAGGAAAAGGGGTACTTGAGGTGAAGAAAGGAAATAAAACTTGTGCTGGGAAGATTGGCAAAGTAATAAGCCGTAAGGGAATAGAAGGAAGGAAGGAAGGAGGGAAGGAAGGAAGAAAAAGGATGATGGAAGGATCAGTGGAAAGGGAGAAAGGAAGCGAAGATGTAATAAGGGAAGAATAAATAACTACCAAAGAAGAATTAAAAAAAAAAAAAGAGAGAAGAGAAGAAAGAGAAGAGAGAGAAGAGAAAAAGAGAAGAGAGGAGGAGAAAGTAAAAATAGGGAAAGAGTTTTTGCGCAAAAGAGAAAGGG
>JACEEZ010000960.1:22500-25000 GCA_016584305.1 Chionoecetes opilio | reverse complement strand
CTTACAACGTATTTTTGTTTGGTTCCCCCTCCTCCTCCTCCTCCTCTTCCTCCTCCTCCTCCTCCTCCTCCTCCTCCTCCTCCTCCTCCTCCTCCTCCTCCTCCTCCTCCTCCTCCTTCCTCCTCCTCACACACACACACAGAGGAGCCTTCTACTTCCTATCCTTTCTCTCTTATTATCTAGTAGTGTAGTGTAGTTAAAGCAAACAGCCTTGTAAGGACCTATCGGTCTGTTTCTGTGTGTTTCCTTTGTATTCCTTTGTATTCCTCCTCCTCCTCCTTCTCCTCCTCCTATGTATTCCTATGTATTCCTCCTCCTCCTCCTCCTCCCCTTCCTCCTCCTCCTCCTCCTTCCCTCTTCTTTCCCGGTGTAGACGAGAGCGAAATGGCAATTCCCTTTTTATCAAGAATCTAAGACGCATCAGAATTTTCCACCAGTTGTCATTCTGTGTTGGGTCTCGATTGTCTGCTGATACGAGGTGCTTCGGCGCGGCAACCAGGCGAAGAAGAAGAGTCTTCGGCCACGTGACTTGTAGCAAGACGAACATTGCGACAAACAGAAGCGAATATCGTATGTAAAAAAATAAGTTCGTTAAGTGTTTTGCCCATAACGACGCTGTTTCTGAGTTTCTGGGTGAATTGAAGGAATACTGAAGTTGATGATGAAGTGTGATGATGAAGTGTGATGAACAGGCCTTTGACTTTTGCTCATCATTTTCTTTGAGAATTCTTCCTATTTCCTCCTCCTCCTTTCTTCTTCCTCTTCATCTGCCATTCGCTTCTGATCTTACCTCTCCTTTTTCTAATAGTTCTTTTTTTCCTTTTACTGCTCATTCCTTCTTCTTTTTCCCCTTTACCTCCTCCACCTCCTCCTCCTCCTTATTCTCCTCCTCCTCCTCCTCCTCCTCCATCTTCCTCCTTCACCTCCTCCTCCTCCTCCTCCTCCTCCTCCTCCTCCTCCTCCTCCTCCTCCTCCTCCTCCTCCTCCTCCTCCTCCTCCTCCTCCTCCTCCTCCTCCTCCTCCTCCTCCTCCTCCTTCTCCATCCTCCTTCTTCCTGCCACGGATAGAACTAGGCAAGGAGGCAAAATCCGTGGAGAAATTCTTCCCCTCACACCTAGGAGATTAATGTCCATGTTGTGCGGCACTTTCGTCACCCAAACTCTTAAATCTTCCATGAGTGAAGCTAGAGTCGAAAATCCAGCGTCACAAACCATAATCCTGGTCTTGAGGGATTCGTGTTGATCATTTGTCAATATTAGCCAAGGAACTTGTTGACTTGACTCACGAGAAGGAGTGACCGGCCGATGATGGAGGTAGAGGAGGAGGAGGAGGAGGAGGAGGAGGAGGAGGAGGAGGAGGAGGAAGAGGAAGAGGAAGAGGAAGAGGAAGAGGAAGAGGAGGAGGAGGAGGAGGAGGAGGAGGAGGTGGAGGAGGAGGGGGGGGGGCTGGAAGGGGGGATGTGGTGAGGGTAGGTGGAGATTCTTTCGTTTTGAGATTTTTGCTTACGTATTGTGTGTGGTTTATGTGTTGCGTCTTGTGTTCCTTGTTTATGTCTCTCTGTTTCTGTTTCTTCCAATTGCAGGTTCGATTTAATGTTCTACGCTCGTGTGTGGGTGTGGGGTGGGGGGGGGGGCAATATAGCGAAGGTATACACGTGCTTGCTATGCATTGATAACATTTCTAGTCGGTATCTGTAGGAGAATAAAGATGGGTAGGTATTGAGTGCGTCGAGTTTATATTTATTGAGTAAAACCGAGAATTCCCATTGTTTTATCCTCAAGTAAAAGAAAGATGTTGGGTTATTCTCTCTCTCTCTCTCTCTCTCTCTCTCTCTCTCTCTCTCTCTCTCTCTCTCTCTCTCTCTCTCTCTCTCTCTCTCTCTCTCTCTCTCTCTCTCTCTCTCTCTCTCTCTCTCTCTCTCTCTGTCTCTCTCTCTGTCTCTGTCTCTGTCTCTGTCTCTCTCTCTTTTATCTGTTGCCATCACTGCTTTATTTGGGAGACTATTTTTGTTTCCTAATTGGCTTGTCTGCCGCGTTCTTTACCTGGTGTTTGTTTTATACCGGTTTCTAATGAGGATTCTGTTTTCTAGGGAGGATTCTGGTCTGTTTTAATGATGTTTGTTATCGCTTGGTTAGACTAAACTTTTCCTCTCCGTTGATTTGTATGGGGCGATCTGGCGCTTAGGGTTTATTATATCGGTGTTAGCGCGCTATTTTATATCTCCTCTGACCTCAAATCCATGTAATGATAAGATGTTATGCTGTATGCTGTCCCTATTACGCTGTGCAGTATTGCCATGGTTGTGCTGCATGGTGGTGTGGTGTGCTGTGCTGCTGTGGTGATGCTGTGGTCGTCGGTGTGGGTGTGGGGGCTGTGAGTAAGGCGTCTCCACTTGACACTTGAGCAAACTTTTGGCATCGAAGATTAATTTTTACCCTCAACAAAGTCTTCAGCTG
Source organism: Chionoecetes opilio (assembly GCA_016584305.1). Lineage (NCBI taxonomy): Eukaryota > Metazoa > Arthropoda > Malacostraca > Decapoda > Majidae > Chionoecetes > Chionoecetes opilio. Next base: position 22,544 of record JACEEZ010000960.1, on the reverse strand, counting down.
CCGGTAATCCTTATTTAAAACTTTCCTTGCACCCTCCACCTCTC
>JACEEZ010000960.1:12500-20000 GCA_016584305.1 Chionoecetes opilio | reverse complement strand
ACTCTAGCAAATAACAAAGGCAGTAAACGAGTATCCTATAGGGGTCAACGCTCCCCGGAAACTGGGTTATTTTAGCAGGCGTCTGGCGTCCGCGTCCAGTTAAGACTCAAGCAAACTCAGGATTTATTGAATTTGAGGCTGAAGACGTTCAAAGAATACGATTTCCTGCTGCGCCTTGCCGACGGTGACATCTCATGAGCACGGCGAGAGGGGAGAGAGGAAGGGACAAGAATGTGAAGCTAGTTCTTATGACCCGCTGTTATAAGGCTGGGCGTCTCAAACAGGCAGGAAATGGAGTAGAATTGTAACCCTTTGTAACCCGTTATAAGGCTGGGCGTCTCAAACAGGCAGGGAATGGAGTAGAATTGTAACCCTTCGTAACCCGCTATAAGGCTGGGCGTCTCAAACAGGCAGGGAATGGAGTAGAATTGTAACCCTTTGTAACCCGCTATAAGGCTGGGCGTCTCAAACAGGCAGGAAATGGAGTAAAATTATAACCCTTTGTAACCCGCTATAAGGCTGGGCGGCTCAAACAGGCAGGGAATGGAGTAGAATTGTAACCCTTTGTAACCCGCTATAAGGCTGGGCGTCTCAAGCAGGGAGGGAATGGAGTAGAATTGTAACCCTTTGTAACCCGCTATAAGGCTGGGCGTCTCAAACAGGCAGGAAATGGAGTAGAATTGTAACCCTTTGTAACCCGCTATAAGGCTGGGCGTCTCAAGCAGGGAAGAATTGGAGTAGAATTGTAACCCTTTGTAACCGCTATAAGGCTGGGCGTCTCAAACAGGAGGGAATGGAGTAGAATTGTAATCCTTTGTAACCCGCTATAAGGCTGGGTGTCTCAAAACGGCAGGGAATGGAGTAGAATTGTAACCCTTTGTAACCCGCTATAAGGCTGGGCGTCTCAAGCAGGCGGGGATGGAGTAGAATTGTTACCCTTTGTAACCCGCTATAAAGCTGGGCGTCCTCAAGCAGGGAGGGAATGGAGTAGAATTGTTACCCTTTGTAACCCGCTATAAGGCTGGGCGTCTCAAGCAGGGAGGGAATGGAGTAGAATTGTATCCCTTTGTAACCCGTTAAAGGCTGGGCGTCTCAAGCAGGGAGGGAATGGAGTAGAAATTGTTACCCTTTGTAACCCGCTATAAGGCTGGGCGTCTCAAGCAGGGAGGGAATGGAGTAGAATTGTAACCCTTTGTAACCCGCTATAAGGCTGGGCGTCTCAAGCAGGGAGGGAATGGAGTAGAATTGTAACCCTTTGTAACCCCCTTTATAAGGCTGGGCGTCTCAAGCAGGGAGGGAATGGAGTAGAATTGTAACCCTTTGTAACCCGCTATAAGGCTGGGCGTCTCAAACAGGGAGGGAATGGAGTAGAATTGTTACCCTTTGTAACCCGTTATAAGGCTGGGCGTCTCAAGCAGGGAGGGAATGGAGTAGAATTGTTACCCTTTGTAACCCGCTATGAGGCTGGGCGTCTCAAGCAGGGAGGGAATGGGAGTAAATTGTAACCCTTTGTAACCGTTATAGGCTGGGCGTCTTCACAGCAGGGAGGGAATGGAGTAGAATTGTTACCCTTTGTAACCCGCTATAAGGCTGGGCTCTCAAGCAGGAGGGAATGGGTAAAATTGTTACCCTTTGTAACCGTTATAAGCTGGGCGTCTCAAGCAGGAGGGAATGGAGTAGAATTGTTACCCTTTGTAAACCCGTTATAAGGCTGGGCGTCCTCAGCAGGAGGGAATGGAGTAGAAATTGTTACCCTTTGTAACCCGCTATAAGGCTGGGCGTCTCAAGCAGGGAGGGAATGGAGTAGAATTGTAACCCTTTGTAACCCACTATAAGGCTGGGTGTCTCAAACAGGGAGGGAATGGAGTATATTGTATCCCTTTGTAACCCGTTATAAGGCTGGGCGTCTCAAACAGGGAGGGAATGGAGTAGAATTGTAACCCTTTGTAACCCGCTATAAGGCTGGGCGTCTCAAACAGGGAGGGCATGGAGTAGAATTGTAATCCCTTTGTAACCCGTTATAAGGCTGGGCGTCTCAACAGGGAGGGAATGGAGTAGAATTGTATCCCTTTGTAACCCGTTATAAGGCTGGGCGTCTCAAACAGGGAGGGAATGGAGTAGAATTGTAACCCTTTGTAACCCGCTATAAGGCTGGGCGTCTCAAACAGGGAGGGAATGGAGTAGAATTGTAACCCTTTGTAACCCGCTATAAGGCTGGGCGTCTCAAACAGGGAGGGAATGGAGTAGAGTTGTATCCCTTTGTAACCCGTTATAAGGCTGGGCGTCTCAAACAGGGAGGGAAGTGGAGTAGAATTGTATCCCTTTGTAACCCGTTATAAGGCTGGGCGTCTCAACAGGGAGGGAATGGAGTAGAATTGTAACCCTTTGTAACCCGTTATAAGGCTGGGCGTCTCAAGCAGGGAGGGAATGGAGTAGAATTGTACCCTTTGTAACCCGCTATAAGGCTGGGCGTCTCAAACAGAGAGGGAATGGAGTAGAATTGTTACCCTTTGTAACCCGCTATAAGGCTGGGCGTCTCAAACAGGCAGGGAATGGAGTAGAATTGTAACCCTTTGTAACCCGTTATAAGGCTGGGCGTCTCAAACAGGGAGGGAATGGAGTAGAATTGTAACCCTTTGTAACCCGTTATAAGGCTGGGCGTCTCAAACAGGGAGGGAATGGAGTAGAATTGTAACCCTTTGTAACCCGTTATAAGGCTGGGCGTCTCAAGCAGGGAGGAATGGAGTAGAATTGTAACCCTTTGTAACCCGTTATAAGGCTGGGCGTCTCAAGCAGGGAGGGAATGGAGTAGAATTGTAACCCTTTGTAACCCGTTATAAGGCTGGGCGTCTCAAACAGGGAGGGAATGGAGTAGAATTGTTACCCTTTGTAACCCGTTATAAGGCTGGGCGTCCCAAGCAGGGAGGGAATGGAGTAGAATTGTAACCCTTTGTAACCCGTTATAAGGCTGGGCGTCTCAAGCAGGGAGGGAATGGAGTTGAATTGTAACCCTTTGTAACCCGTTATAAGCTGGGCGTCGAAACAGGGAGGGAATGGAGTAGAATTGTAACCCTTTGTAACCCGTTATAAGGCTGGGCGTCTCAAGCAGGGAGGGAATGGAGTAGAATTGTAACCCTTTGTAACCCGTTATAAGGCTGGGCGTCTCAAGCAGGGAGGGAATTGAGTAGAATTGTAACCCTTTGTAACCCGTTATAAGGCTGGGCGTCTCAAACAGGGAGGGAATGGAGTAGAATTGTTACCCTTTGTAACCCGTTATAAGGCTGGGCGTCCCAAGCAGGGAGGAAATGGAGTAGAATTGTAACCCTTTGTAACCCGTTATAAGGCTGGGCCGTCTCAAGCAGGGAGGGAATGGAGTTGAATTGTAACCCTTTGTAACCCGTTATAAAGCTGGGCGTCTCAAACAGGGAGGGAATGGAGTAGAATTGTAACCCTTTGTAACCCGTTATAAGGCTGGGCGTCTCAAGCAGGTAGGGAATGGAGTAGAATTGTAACCCTTTGTAACCCGCTATAAGGCTGGGCGTCTCAAACAGGGAGGGATTGGAGTATAACTGTAACCCTTTGTAACCCGTTATAAGGCTGGGCGTCTCAAGCAGGGAGGGAATGGAGTAGAATTGTAACCCTTTGTAACCCGTTATAAGGCTGGGCGTCTCAAGCAGGGAGGGAATGGAGTAGAATTGTAACCCTTTGTAACCCGCCATAAGGCTGGGCGTCTCAAACAGGGAGGGAATGGAATAGAATTGTAACCCTTTGTAACCCGCTATAAGGCTGGGCGTCTCAAACAGGGAGAGAATGGAGTAGAACTGTAACCCTTTGTAACCCGCTATAAGGCTGGCCGTCTCAAGCAAGGAGGGAATGGAGTAGAATTATATCCCTTTTTGTAACCCGCTATAAGGCTGGGCATCTCAAACAGACAGAAAAAGGAGCAGAATTGTAACCCCCCGCGCACTTACCTAATGTCGAATGAAGGAAGAATCTACATGTTAATTAAGATCTTTGTCTTTGATATTTAGATTTTTGTCTAAAGTTTTGTTTTTTGCAGTGGAGAAAGTAGTAAAGATGAAACTTTCTCGCGCTAGCCTGCAAGGGATGGTAAAGGTTTGCGTTTGGGGAAAATTGTGTCCAAGCGATAACTTACGTCTTCCTGAAATCAAGGGAGATAAGCCCACTGCGGACTAGAATCCAGGAATCAAAGTAGTACTATGGTATATATATATATATATTTTTTTTGGGGGGGGGGTTCTTTACCGCGGAGGATTTCCAATTGTGGGTAAAATGGCTGTGGTGCATGACAGGTGTATCGATGCGGCTGTGATCTCTTGGAGTGGTAAAGTTGAGGCGTGTCCAGGATATTCTTATCGATGTTCAGCTTTATGGTGGTGCAGAGGCTGAAATATGTATTACTGATGCTGGTGGAAGTGACCTCGCCTCTCGTTTATTCACAAGTAATCATTAACAATTGAATGTATATCTGGCGAGAGGAACCGGTTTCTTGGGTTCCTTGGCAGCAATAGCAAGGTTGTGTTAGGTGACCTTCTCCCACTCCTCTCCTTATTCCCTTGACGCCTAGAAAACACACACACACACACACACACACACACACACACACCACACACACACACACACACACACACACACACACACACACACACACACACACACACACCCACACACACACCACACACACACACACACACACACACACACCCACACACAAAACACAACACACACACACACACACACACACACACACACACACACACACACACACACCACACACACACCACACACACACACACACACCACACACACACACACACACACACACACACACACACACACACCACACACACACACACACACACACACACACACACACACACACACACACACACACACACACACACACACACACACACACACACTCAAGCTGATTATATTCAACAGCCTGAAATTCACGTCAAGAGAAACTTTCTGACGGAGAAATATATTTGCATCCTTTTTATTTGCGTTTCGGTGACTCACTCTTGTAGTTTGCCTCGAAATATTTACTCCTTCATCAATCAGAGGACGCTACGGAAAATGGGGAATAATAAATATGTGCTTGATGAGAAAAGGATATAAATGAGGATATCGTTAACTCCTTCACGCCCAGATCTTTCCTTTGCTATATAAAATTGTCTGTTGTTAGCCATAAAATTACGAAAAGTGACTGAATATACCAAATTAGCTAGTGGACAAGGATACTAAACAGGTCATATCTATAAAATATTGCTTATATTCACTAAAAATCGTCATATGGTAGCCAAATTACAATGGAAATTACGTTCTGGGTCTCAAGGGGTTCATTGTATACAAGCAGGAATATTTGGAAAGTCAGAGATGCGTGCCTGATCGTGTGATCGTGAGACCTGCCCTGCCTCACTTGATCGGCGGGCAAGGAGGCGTATGTTGTTTTGCAGATTCTGATTGGCTGTGTGGCAGTGCAAGGCTTGTTCTGGATTGTGATTGGATGGCTGCGTGTGTGTTCCTCGTCTGTTGGGAGTTTGGATTGGCTGAGGTGAGGCGAGGTGGGGAAGACAAGGTGGGGAAGGCAAGGGTAGTAGGCAGGGGTAGTAGGCAGGGGTAGTAGGCAGGGGTAGTAGGTAGGTAGTAGGCAGGTAGTAGGTAGTAGGCAGAGGTAGGCATACATTCAGTTTTCGTTGTGTAATATCTTTAGTATACGTGTAGGAGAGTAGAATTATGTTAGGTTAGGTTAGGTTAAGCTAGGTTAGGTTCGCAATAGGAATCATATGGTTGCATAACAGCAAACGCCATACGAGGTGGAGGCAGGGCAGGGATGGAGGACCCAGCGTTGCCCTCTGTTCATATTCCAGGAAACTTGATATGATTACTGTTTGCCAATTTCTTATTCCTTTCCCTCCAAAATTATGGATTGAAGGACATAAATATGTTTTTTTATCGCATTTTTTTTGTTGTACTGCATTAAATTGTGTAACATTGCATAGCAAAGCTGTATTGACATATTTTTTTTCTTCTATTCTCTGCTCTCAATAATGCAAAATATAATAACTCTGCATTCCTGTGGCTTTGCATTCAGTGAAACACAATACTACGGATGGGAAGAGAGAAAAAATGTATAAAATATTTATTACTTCAACACACTAGCGTGTGGATTTTTTATGTATGAGTGCAGCGAAACGCGGAAAAGTTACTAGTGATATTTACGTAACGTGTAGAGGCAGTCGGGCAGGCGTGGGTGGGTGGGAAGTCACCCGTGGGTGGGTGGGTGGAAGGGCGGGTGGGTGGGTGGGTGGACCTGCTTTGATATGGATACGGGCGCGTGTGATAAGCTGGCGTGTGTACTGAAGAGTGAGAAGGGAACACAGCCGTCTTGCCTTTTCATCATCCGTGGCTACCTGATAACAGAGTACACAGCTCCTACCTGCGCCACAACCTGAACTCACAACTGGGCGACGTAAAAGCCTCGATCACGGAAGGTGTTAAATTTTAAGAAACCACTAAAATATAGGGCATAACACCCGTCTATAGTTGGCTAAAGGTGAGCTGTGATATTTAAGTGTCCAGTAGATCCTTTCCTTATACATGTAACCCCTTGAGACCCAGAACGTAATTTTCATTGAACAGTTGGGTACCATTAGACAATTTTTTGTGAATACAGTATAAGCAATGTTTAATATAGATATGACCTGTTTAGTATCCTTGTTCATTAGCTTATCTGGTATATTCAGTTACTTTTCGTAATCTTATGGCTAACAAGACCATTTTTTATAGCAAACGAACAATCTGGGTGTGTAGGGGTTAAAGATATATATATGAGTAAAACGATGCAAAAATAAAGTCATCGTTCTCTCCATCATCATCATTCAGTCCCATACACACTTTACAGGGTAGGATAATTGCATCGACTGTATCTATCCCTGCGTGTGTCTCCTCCATCCCCTTACTCTCCCTAATCATGCCACACGAATTACAGCGTCACGTTTCGCCAGAGGAGTAATTTCAAGTCCAATTTAACCTCACACTGGACCAAGAACACCTGGCGATAATTTGGCGTTCAGGTGTGTGTATGTGTGTGTGTGTGTGTGTGTGTCTGTACGTGCGTGCGTGCGTGCGTGCGTGCGTGCGTGCGTGCGTGCGTGCGTGCGTGCGTGCGTGCGTGCGTGCGTGCGTGCGTGCGTGCGTGCGTGCGTGCGGGGGCGTGCGGGGGTGCGTCGTGCGTGCGTGGGGGGGGGTGCGTGCGGGGGGGGGGTTGCGTGCGTGCTGCGTGCCCTGCGTGCGTGCGTGCGTGCGTGCGTGCGTCGTCACAGGTGTCGTCTGGGATACCTGTGCTGGACAAAGCCTCGTTTTAAGCACTATATTATTCCCTTGCCTGTTTTATTAATACGTAAAAAATGTGTGTGTGGAGAGAGAGGAGAGAGAGAGAGGAAGAGAGAGAGAGAGAGAGAGAGAGAGAGAGAG
>JACEEZ010000960.1:0-2500 GCA_016584305.1 Chionoecetes opilio | reverse complement strand
AGGCCTAAACGTACCAAAAAAGCATAAACGTACCAAAAAAGGCCTAAACGTACCAAAAAAGGCATAAACGTACCAAAAAGCCATAAACGTACCAAAAAAAGGCATAAACGTACCAAAAAAAGGCATACACGTACCAAAAAATAGGCAAAAACGTACCAAAAAAAGGTCTAAACATACCAAAAAAGGCATAAACGTCCCCAAAAAAGGCCTAAACGTACCAAAAAAAGGCCTAAACGTACCAAAAAAAGCCATAAACGTACCAAAAAAAGTCATAAACGTACCAAAAAAGGCATAAACGTACCCAAAAAAGGCATAAACGTACCCAAAAAAGGCATAAACGTACGAAAACAAGGCATAAACGTACCAAAAAAGGCATAAAGTTACCCAAAAAAGGCATAAACGTACCAGAAAGGGCATAAACGTACCAAAAAAGGCACAAACGTACCCAAAAAAGGCATAAACGTACCAAAAAAGGCATAAACGTACCCCAAAAAGGCATAAACGTACCAAAAAAGGCATAAACGTACCAAAAAAGGCATAAACGTACCCCAAAAAGGCATACACGTACCAAAAAAGGCATAAACGTACCAAAAAAGGAATAAACGTACCAAAAAAAAAGGCATAAACGTACCCCCCAAAAAAAGTACATGTATTATTTTTTTTCATACATATACAACTAAAAAGGTAGATATATATAAAAAAAAATGGGATATACACGGGAAAATAATAACTATGTATACGATTTGTGTGTGTGTGTGTATATATTTCTTCTCATTAAAACAGGAAGTGTTGAAAATTCTCACTTGACTCAATAGACTACGAGAGAAAACAAAAGTAAGGTAGTAATAATTAAGCTACACCTGCAACTACTACTACTACAACTACTACTACTACTACTACTACTACTACTACTACTACTACTACCAACACTACTACTACTATTACTACTACCAACAATACTACTACTACTACTACAACTACTACTACTACTACTACTACTACAACTACTACTACTACTACTACTACTACTACTACTACTACTACTACTACTACTACTACTACTAATACTAATACTACTACTACTACTACTACTACTATTACTACTACCAACACTACTACTACTACTACTACTACTACTACTACTACTACTGCTACTACTTCCATCACTCCACTAACAATAATACCACTTCTCCTCCTCCTACTACTACTACTACGACTACTACTAATACCACTACTAATACTACTACTACTACTACTAATACTAATACTACTACTACTACTACTACTACTACTACTATTACTACTACCAACACTACTACTACTACTACTACTACTACTACTACTACTACTACTACTACTTCCATCACTCCACTAACAATAATACCACTTCTCCTCCTCCTACTACTACTACTACGACTACTACTAATACCACTACTAATACTACTACTAATACTACTACTACTACTACTACTACTACTACTACTACTACTACTACTACTACTATTACTACTACCAACACTACTACTACTACTACTACTACTACTACTACTACTACTACTACTACTTCCATCACTCCACTAACAATAATACCACTTCTCCTCCTACTACTACTACTACTACTACTACTACTACTACTACTACTACGACTACTACTAATACCACTACTAATACCAATACTACTACTACTACTACTACTACTACTACTACTACTACTACTACTACCATCACTCCAATAACAATAATACCACTCCTCCTCCTCCTTCTACTACTACTACTACTACTACTACTACTACTACTACTACTACTACTACTAATACTAATACTAATACCACTACTAATACCAATACTACTACTACTACTACTACTACTACTACTACCAATACTACTACTACTACTACTACTACTACTACTACTACTACTACTATTACTACTACTACTACTACTACTACTACTACTATTACTACTACTACTACTACTACTACTACTACTACTACTACTACTACTACCACTTCTCCTCCTCCTCCTCCTACTACTACTACTACTACTACTACTACTACTTCTCCTCCTCATCCTCCTCCTCCTACTACTACTACTACTACTACTACTACTACTACTACTACTACTACTACTACTACTACTACAACTAATATTACTACTAAACTTTCACTCCTATAAACCGATGCAATAACTCTTTGTTTTTCTACACCTAACACAGCATGAGCTACAGAATACACGTGTTGTTTTTACCTGCTTTTCCTTAATTAGTCCAGAGTGATATTCCCAAACAGTCAAATAATTGCTTCATTCCAGATTAATTTGGTTAGTGAGTGTAATAACGGCGTAGGGCATTTAATGAGTTTTTGACGAATTAAAAACAACTATAGGTATTTGGGTAGACGGGAGGGAGGGAGTGAGAGGGAGGAGAGAGAGAGAGAGAGAGAGAGGGGAAAGGAGGGGGAGAGAGAGAGAAAAGGAGAGAGAGAGAAAAGGGGGAAAGAGA
>JACEEZ010000959.1:265595-295589 GCA_016584305.1 Chionoecetes opilio | reverse complement strand
TTTCCCCACCTCCCGGCCTCCACCGCAACCTCCAAACCCACTATGCACAATTTCCTCGTAACATCCACAATCCTTGATATTTCTTCCACTGGCCTCTCTGCCTTGTGTAGAGATACAATAACTTTAATTTGCTCCTTTGTTAGGTCTTTCTTGCCACCCATTATGAAAATAATGATAGTTATACCAATGCGCGTCTGTTCAAATTACTCGCGGGAAGGAAGGCGATACTTTTTAAAATGCTTCGTCTATAATTGACAAGTGGCATCTGAACATTCCTCAACGGTCTTGATGGACTGCCCGTGCCTTAAACAAGCTGCCTATGTAAGATATCTCTCTCGGAAGTCAGTAGGCTGCCATAGAGTACATTTTCTGAATTCCCGTATGGAAGCGCTGTGTTATGATTTCGCGAACAATATTTTGACGCGTTGTGTACGTATGTACACTAAACCCTTCATGTTCGCGGGCTTAAGGCTCGCGGATTTGATTACTCGCGGGTTTTCAACCCCCCCTTTTATTTTTTTTTTATTTTTTTATTTTATTTTTTTTTTTTTTAATTATTATTATTATTTTTTACTCCCTTCCAATTGCTTGCTCTCTACAGGGGCCTTATCCGCCCATGTATGGAGTATGTCTCACATGTTTGGGGAGGATCCACTCATACAGCTCTCCTAAACAGGGTTGAGTCAAAAGCTTTTCGTCTCATCAACTCCTCTCCTCTGACTGACTGTCTTCAATCTTTAAATCACCGTCGCAATGTTGCTTCTCTTGCTCTCTTCTACCGTTACTTTCATGCTCACTGCTCTTCTGAACTTGCTAACTGCATGCCTCCCCACTCCCGCGGCCTCGCTGCACAAGACTTCTACTCATTCTCATCCCTATTCTGTCCATCTTCCTAATGCAAGAGTTATCAGTATCTTTACTCTTTCATCCCTTTCACTGGTAAACTCTGGAACTCTCTTCCTGTTTCTATGTTTCCACTTTCCTATGACTTAAATCTTTTCAAAAGAAGAGTAACAAGACACCTCCCGAACTAAATTGGCCTACCCCTCTGTTTTTATTTTATTCTCTTACTGTCTTCTTTATAGGGACTGGCAACTAAGCGGGCTTTGTGTTACCCATTTTTGTTGTGCCCTTGGCCAGTTCCTTGATGTAAAAAAATAAATAAAAAAAAAAAAAAAAAAAAAAAAAAAAAAAAAAAAAAAAAAAAGGGTAAATGAATGACTAATGTCATGCTCGCGGATTTACGCTAATCGCGGGTGTCTCTGTTCCTTAACCCCCGCGAACATGAAGGGTTTATTGTATATTATATATTTATATTATATAATATATATATATATATATATATATAAAATATATATATATATATATATATATATATAATATATATTATATATATATATATTAAAATATATAAGGAGGTCCCGAAGATACGAGCAGTTAGGTTCCACCTGGCATACTCGTAAAGCGAAATCTCAAATAACGAAACACATAACTAATGGTAAAATATAGGTTTGGTTCCAGGACCCCATCAATTAAAAGAAAAAAAGAAAAGAAAAAAAAAGATGTTTTTTCAAGCTAAATAAACTATAGCAAACACAACAAACTCTCTAACCTCAAGTATAGAGCTCTATATACCACATGACCGCACCACCACACCACCACACAAAAACACAGTGAATTAAGAGTGTGACAGCCCAGTAGGACAGAGCACAAATAAGTCACAATAAGCACATTAAGTAAAACCAGCAAATCACTAAAATTGACTCACAAGGCACAATACATACAAGCACAAAAGACGTTGTATGTACTCTTGGGGATGCCGCGTGATACACTAGACTCGAGAGGGTACGTAAGGTAAGGGACAAGGGAGGGGTGCGCAAACCTCTTGCACTGCCACAAAACTCGTCTACTGCGCATCTGATCATTGTACATTGTCCAGGGTTGTGAATTTTTGTAGGCCACATTGTCGTACCGAGCCACAGAATTATCATATTTTTGTCTCTTGGACACCTATTTCAGCCGAAATCAGGTGTCATATAGGCTTGTAAAATGTTTCCACGAATGTGTGGGCAAGAAAGATACAGGCGCAAGGAAGAAATTTGTCACAGAAATTATATTTCGTCTCTTAACTCATTGTCCAAGCGAGTGAAAACGAGCTTTTAGCATTTATGCTAAAATTCGTAATATATTGTGCCTGGCGACATTAGTGCAGTGGCAAAAGTAGTGCATTAGTGCAGTGGAAATAAAATGTGTTCGCAGCCTCACAACAACAGTGTCTTTTAGCGTCGCCGAGAGGCAGGTCGCTTGTTTTAGGCCTCATATAACCACTATAAATCATATTTCTAATGCCGTTATAGGTGTTATTTAAGGTTAGCGTGGTGTTATATACGTGGTAGGGTGTGTGTGATGTGTTAAATATGCCATTTCAGCCGTGGGTACAGATAGGAGGAAGGATAACAATTATGAAATACCACCACCACCACCACCACCACACCACCACCACCATCAGATTGATAATTATCGTACAACCTTAGGTAAAATCATATAGTCAGTAAAATGACTTTATAATTTTAGTAAATAACTTGTAATTTACTTTAGTAATAACTTGGTAATTTTACTCACCCCAGTTTGAATGTCGTAGCATTGGATTTTCGATCTCGTATATTAAAATAGACCCTAATTTACACATCTCGTATCATCGGATTCTCGTATATCGAATGCTCGTGTAACGGGACCTCCCTGTATATATATATATATATATATATATATATATATAATATATATATATATATATATAATATATAATATATATATATATATATATAATATATAATATTACACACAAACCTCGTTTTCCCGGACTAATAGGGAGGAGCACTGGTCCGGGAACCGCAAAAGTCCGGGAATCGCAACAGTCCAGGAATTATACTAAAAAAAAAAAAAAAAAAAAAAAAAAAAAAAAAAATAATCCGATGCCATTACCCACCCCGGACGTTTATCCTATTCTAGTATTTACTGTCCGGCAACCGCCAATATCAACTACCCCGCCGCGGACTTTTGCGTCCGCTGAGCATGCTGCCACCTGGCGGGAGGCAGCAGAAAGTGTTCAATAGTCTCAAGAGACGTTCCTGCACCAGGGGCAGTGGGGGTCAGAGGACTAACGGAGGCTGTGCAGGTGAACCGTGAGTGTCGTGTGCCCAAATGTAACAATACGACCGCTGAGCATGCTGCCACCTGGCGGGAGGCAGCAGAAAGTATTCAATAATCTCAAGAGACATTCCTGCACCAGGGGCAGCGGGGTTCAGGGGATTAACGGAGGCTGTGCAGGTGAACCGTGAGTGTCGTGTGCCCAAATGTAAACAATACGACCGCTGAGCATGCTGCCCACCTGGCGGGAGGCAGCAGAAAGTGTTCAATAGTCTCAAGAGACATTCTGCACCAGGGGCAGTGGGGGTCAGGGGATTAACGGAGGCTGTGCAGGTGAACCGTGAGTGTCGTGTGTCCAAATGTAAACAATACGACCGAGCTGAGATGCTGCCACTTGGCGGGAGGCAGCAGAAAGTGTTCAATAGTCTCAGAGATGTTCCTGCACCAGGGGCAGTGGGAGTCAGGGGACTGATGGAGGCCGTGCAGGTGAACCGTGAGTGTCGTGTGTCCAAATGTAAACAATGCGATCGCTGAGCATGCTGCCACCTGGCGGGAGGCGCGGACACTGACCAGGGGTGACAGGAGACGCTCGGACCGCCGGACAACTTTGTCAATTTACGAACAGGACCAGTCATTTCAACGTAAAAAAAAAAAAAAAAATAAATAAATAAAATCTGGGACTCTGACATATCCCCGGACCTCGGATTTTGTCCAGCAAATCCGATATCCGGGAAATGGAGGTCCGGGAAATCGAGGTTTGTGTGTACAGGGAGGTCCCGAAGATATGAGCAGTTAGGTTCCAACTGGCATACTCGTAAAGCGAAATCTCGTATAACGAAACACATAACTAATGGTAAAATATAGGTTTGGTTCCAGGACCATCAATTTAAAAAAAAAAAAAAAAAACGTGTTTTTCAAGCTAAAATAAACTATAGCAAACACAACAAACACACAGCGTCTATATTACCCACACTGTACTACCTATTCTGTAGAAAAAGCATTCTGAAAGAGAAAATAGCACACAAAATAACATAACTGCACATTAATTAAACATAAAACATGCATAACAAGCAAAAAAGACGTTGTACTGTAGGGGACGCCGCGTGATACAAAAGAGGGTAGTGTAGAGGTCCTAAGATTGGGGCAGCACACCTGGTTAATTATCCCTAAAGCCGACCACACACACACCGGCGCGGCCTGTCCGGCCGACAAAAAGTGGCGGGGCATCGTTCGCCGGACGAGACCCACACACACACCTGCCGCCTCATGAAAATATACAGTACACGTCGGACCACCGTGGTGACAACATGAATCCGCTGTCCGAAAATGACTTGTTGGTGATGGCTGCATGTGCAGCCATATATAATACTTATATATAATACGTCATACTATATATAATACGTCAAATATAATACCTATATTATCATAAATACAATTATTACTGGTACAATTAGTCATTATCTGTCCGAGTGAGGGCGGGTCGCGCTGGAAGGCACCCCACACACGCAGGCGGCGGCAGGCCGCGCCGGACGGAATTTTCAAGCGCCGACTGATTTTCATCCGGCCGCTGCGACAGGCCCCGCCGGATGAAAACACCCCCCACACACACCGGCCGCCTCTAGCCACGCCCCTTTTCGTCGGCCGGACAGGCCGCGCTGGTGTGTGTGTGGCCGGCTTAAGGATCAGGCCGCGCCATATGCTTAATTACCCTTCAGGTCATTGATTGCGGTCCCAAGGTTGGAGCCGCACACCTGGCTAATTACCCCTAAGGATCAGGCCGCGCCATATGTTTAATTACCCTTCAGGTCACTGACTGCGGTCCCAAGGTTGGAGCCGCACACCTGGCTAATTACCACTAAATGTCAGGCCGCGCCATATGCTTAATATGCTTCAGGTCACGGCTTGCTAGGGGTGACCTGACTGGGGTCAACCAAATCCCCCTTTGCGCGCGTGCCTACAGCGCCGTTAGGCAGTGACCACCAGGGTTGGGATGGTAGGCCCTGGAGGTTAACTTGAGGGCTGTGTACCTACCGTATTTTACAGCTTGTAAGACTCACTTTTTCCTCAAAAAAATATCCTGAAAATGCCCCAAGCCCCTGTCCACCCAGCAGTGAATGGGTACTGAGGCCTAGGGTTTGTGACCCGCTTCCCGAGGTAGTGGCTTCGGCCAACACTACGTAGAGAAGAGGAGGGAGGAGAGGAGCTTGAGATTGAGCTTGAGTTGGGAGTCACCCAGCAGATGCTGTTTTGGTCTGAGTGAGTGAGCCTGACACATATCTTGTCAGCTGATGGTTGTGTGACAGTGTTATATGACAATAACACTGTCACAATGCCTTCCTCTCTTCTCTCCTGTCTCCTCCAGTACCTCCAGAAACCACAGTACCACACACACGTCATGGTTAATCACTTATAAAGGAGTATTTTGTGGTAAATAGTAAGGAATGGCGGGGGTGTAAGGTAAGGTGCTACTTATTTCGAGGTGTTACCTATCTTATGCGACACCGGCTGCTCCTGTAGAGAAAAACACAAACAAATGGAAAAAAACAAAGCAAAACTACAAGCTATACTAAGCCTATTATAATACTATACTAAAGGCCGGTTCCCATCAGCCCGCTTGTACGGCCGTCTTACAACACCGCTCAACAAAGACGTCACCATAATCACCGCTTGAGTGGTATTTGTGGTAACTGGGCACAGTTGGCAACTGCGCTCGAGCGAACACCGCCGAGCGGGAGAGATGACTTGAATTTAACTTTGTACGGCGGCCGT
The DNA here is from genome assembly GCA_016584305.1 of Chionoecetes opilio. NCBI lineage: Eukaryota > Metazoa > Arthropoda > Malacostraca > Decapoda > Majidae > Chionoecetes > Chionoecetes opilio. Next base: position 289,673 of record JACEEZ010000959.1, on the reverse strand, counting down.
ACAGCGGTACGGCGGTGCGGTAGACTTTGTTGTGACGTCATTGTGACGTCTTTGTTGTTGTATGGCGGCCGTACAAGCGGGAAGGTGGGAACCGGGCTTAAGCAGGAAGGAAGGAAGACGTGTCCCGTACGTCTCTTATGGGAGGCGGAAGCAGAGTGGTTAGCGTCAAGATATACGTCAAGCTCGAGCACGAGCTTGACAGACCCTACAAAGTGATACTAAGCAGAAAAGTTCACAAGAAGAAGAAGTCTCCGAGTGGCGTTCTCGGTGATCCGAGTTCGATCCTTGATGGGGGCGGTAAAATCCACTTAAAATCTTTCTCTGCACTGTTGAGTGGCCTAGGAACACCCACACGCTGCCCATTAACTCTACCTTCGATTGCGAGTGCATCTGAGGACACAGGGGGGCGGCATGAGCCTCTAATCACAGGCGTCACTATAGAAATTCTGTCTGCGCCACCAGGGGCAAGGGCCAACCATCACAGCCCTCAAGTTAACCTCCAGGGCCTATCATCCCACTCCTGGAGGTCACTGCCTAATGGCGCTGTAGGCGCACACACACACACACACACACACACCCCCACCCACCCACCCACCCACCCACCCACCCACCCACCACGCACCCACCACGCACGCACCCCCCCCCCCCCCCCACACACACGCACACACGCACACACGCACACACGCGCGCACACACACACACACACACACACACACACACACACACACACACACACACACACACACCCACCACCACCCACCCACCCCACCGACCCACGACCACCCACCCACCACCCACCCACCCACCCACACACACACACACACACACACCTCTCGGGGATATAATGCACGAAAGTCGGGATGGTAAGAATTTTGGACTCACCGCGAAACTCGGGGATCGCGAAACTCGCATAGCGTGAAACTCGGGAGGGTAGTGTAGGTAAATAAAAAAAAAAAAAAAAAAAAAAAAAAAAAAAAAAAAAAAAAAACTTGTAAGAAGCAGTGCGAAACTCAGGGATATAATGCGCGAAAGTCAGGATGGTAAGAATTTAGGACTCTGCGCTAAACTCGAGGATTGCGAAACTCGCATAGCGTGAAACTCGTGAGGATACTGTATATATATATATATATATATATATATATATATATATATATATATATATATATATATATATATATATATATATATATATATACAGTCAAACCTCGATATATTGGACTAAAGGGGGGGAGGAGTGCTCCGTTAAAGTCGATTGTCCGTTATAGCGAGTGTATTTTCCCAAGGATGGAAAAATATTGTTACGAGGAAATTTGTGCATAATTGGGTGAAGAGTTTCGGGGTGGCGTGGCGGGGTGGCGACAGCCGCGACACCGTAACGTTATAAGTGGCCAGGGTGAGGATGTAAAACATCAGCAAGCACCCTAAATGTCATGAAACGTCAAGTGGATGCCCATCCTCAAATAAGAGCAAGAAAAATATTGCGATATGACTTTTACATCCTCACCCTGGCCACTTATAATGTTACGGTGTCGCGGCTGTCGCCACCCCGCAACGCCACCCCGAAACTCTCCACCCACTTATGCACAAATTTCCTCGTAACATCCACAATCCTTGATATTTCTTCCACTGGCCTCTCTGCCTTGTGTAGAGATACAATAACTTTAATTTGCTCCTTTGTTAGGTCTTTCTTGCCACCCATTATGAAAATAATGATAGTTATACCAATGCGCGTCTGTTCAAATTACTCGCGGGAAGGAAGGCGATACTTTTTAAAATGCTTCGTCTATAATTGACAAGTGGCATCTGAACATTCCTCAACGGTCTTGATGGACTGCCCGTGCCTTAAACAAGCTGCCTATGTAAGATATCTCTCTCGGAAGTCAGTAGGCTGCCATAGAGTACATTTTCTGAATTCCCGTATGGAAGCGCTGTGTTATGATTTCGCGAACAATATTTTGACGCGTTGTGTACGTATGTACACTAAACCCTTCATGTTCGCGGGCTTAAGGCTCGCGGATTTGATTACTCGCGGGTTTTCAACCCCCCCTTTTATTTTTTTTTTATTTTTTTATTTTATTTTATTTTTTTTTAATTTTTTAATTTTTTTTTATTATTATTATTATTTTTTACTCCCTCCCAATTGCTTGCTCTCTACAGGGGCCTTATCCGCCCATGTATGGAGTATGTCTCACATGTTTGGGGAGGATCCACTCATACAGCTCTCCTAAACAGGGTTGAGTCAAAAGCTTTTCGTCTCATCAACTCCTCTCCTCTGACTGACTGTCTTCAATCTTTAAATCACCGTCGCAATGTTGCTTCTCTTGCTCTCTTCTACCGTTACTTTCATGCTCACTGCTCTTCTGAACTTGCTAACTGCATGCCTCCCCCACTCCCGCGGCCTCGCTGCACAAGACTTTCTACTCATTCTCATCCCTATTCTGTCCATCTTCCTAATGCAAGAGTTAATCAGTATCTTTACTCTTTCATCCCTTTCACTGGTAAACTCTGGAACTCTCTTCCTGTTTCTATGTTTCCACTTTCCTATGACTTAAATCTTTTCAAAAGAAGAGTAACAAGACACCTCCCGAACTAAATTGGCCTACCCCTCTGTTTTTATTTTATTCTCTTACTGTCTTCTTTATAGGGACTGGCAACTAAGCGGGCTTTGTGTTACCCATTTTTGTTGTGCCCTTGGCCAGTTCCTTGTGATGTAAAAAAAAAAAAAAAAAAAAAAAAAAAAAAAAAAAAAAAAAAAAAAAAAAAAAAAGGGTAAATGAATGACTAATGTCATGCTCGCGGATTTACGCTAATCGCGGGTGTCTCTGTTCCCTAACCCCCGCGAACATGAAGGGTTTATTGTATATTATATATTTATATATATATATATATATATATATATATATATATATATATATATATATATATATATTAATATATATATATATATATATATATATAAGGAGGTCCCGAAGATACGAGCAGTTAGGTTCCACCTGGCATACTCGTAAAGCGAAATCTCATATAACGAAACACATAACTAATGGTAAAATATAGGTTTGGTTCCAGGACCCCATCAATTAAAAGAAAAAAGAAAAGAAAAAAAAAAGATGTTTTTCAAGCTAAAATAAACTATAGCAAACACAACAAACTCTCTAACTCTCAAGTATAGAGCTCTATATACCACATGACCGCACCACCACACCACCACACAAAACACAGTGAATTAAGAGTGTGACAGCCCAGTAGGACAGAGCACAAATAAGTCACAATAAGCACATTAAGTAAACCAGCAAATCACTAAAATTGACTCACAAGGCACAATACATACAAGCAACAAAGACGTTGTATGTACTCTTGGGGATGCCGCGTGATACACTAGACTCGAGAGGGTACGTAAGGTAAGGGACAAGGGAGGGGTGCGCAAACCTCTTGCACTGCCCACAAACTCGTCTCTGCGCATCTGAATCATTGTACATTGTCCAGGGTTGTGAATTTTTGTAGGCCACATTGTCGTACCGAGCCACCAGAATTATCATATTTTTGTCTCTTGGACACCTATTTCAGCCGAAATCAGGTGTCATATAGGCTTGTAAAATGTTTCCACGAATGTGTGGGCAAGAAAGATACAGGCGCAAAGGAAGAAATTTGTCACAGAAAATTATATTTCGTCTCTTAACTCATTGTCCAAGCGAGTGAAACGAGCTTTTAGCATTTATGCTAAAATTCGTAATATATTGTGCCTGGCGACATTAGTGCAGTGGCAAAAGTAGTGCATTAGTGCAGTGGAAATAAAATGTGTTCGCAGCCTTCACAACAACAGTGTCTTTTAGCGTCGCCGAGAGGCAGGTCGCTTGTTTTAGGCCTCATATAACCACTATAACTCATATTTCTAATGCCGTTATAGGTGTTATTTAAGGTTAGCGTGGTGTTATATACGTGGTAGGGTGTGTGTGATGTGTTAAATATGCCATTTCAGCCGTGGGTACAGATAGGAGGAAGGATAACAATTATGAAATACCACCACCACCACCACCACCACACCACCACCACCATCAGATTGATAATTATCGTACAACCTTAGGTAAAATCATATAGTCAGTAAATGACTTTATAATTTTAGTAAATAACTTGTAATTTACTTTAGTAAATAACTTGGTAATTTTACTCACCCCAGTTTGAATGTCGTAGCATTGGATTTTCGATCTCGTATATTAAAAATAGACCCTAATTTACACATCTCGTATCATCGGATTCTCGTATATCGAATGCTCGTATAACGGGACCTCCCTGTATATATATATATATATTATATATATATATATATATATATATATATATATATATATATATACACAAACCTCGTTTTCCCGGACTAATAGGGAGGAGCACTGGTCCGGGAACCGCAAAAGTCCGGGAATCGCAACAGTCCAGGAATTATACTAAAAAAAAAAAAAAAAAAAAAAAAAAAAAAAAAAAAAAATAATCCAATGCCATTACCCACCCCCGGACGTTTATCCTATTCTAGTATTTACTGTCCGGCAACCGCCAATATCAACTACCCCGCCGCGGACTTTTGCGTCCGCTGAGCATGCTGCCACCTGGCGGGAGGTAGCAGAAAGTGTTCAATAGTCTCAAGAGACGTTCCTGCACCAGGGGCAGTGGGGGTCAGAGGACTAACGGAGGCTGTGCAGGTGAACAGTGAGTGTCGTGTGCCCAAATGTAAACAATACGACCGCTGAGCATGCTGCCACCTGGCGGGAGGCAGCAGAAAGTATTCAATAATCTCAAGAGACATTCCTGCACCAGGGGCAGCGGGGTTCAGGGGACTAACGGAGGCAGTGCAGGTGAACCGTGAGTGTCGTGTGCCCAAATGTAAACAATACGACTGCTGAGCATGCTGCCACCTGGCGGGAGGCAGCAGAAAGTGTTCAATAGTCTCAAGAGACATTCCTGCACCAGGGGCAGTGGGGGTCAGGGGATTAACGGAGGCTGTGCAGGTGAACCGTGAGTGTCGTGTGTCCAAATGTAAACAATACGACCGCTGAGGATGCTGCCACTTGGCGGGAGGCAGCAGAAAGTGTTCAATAGTCTCAGAGATGTTCCTGCACCAGGGGCAGTGGGAGTCAGGGGACTGACGGAGGCCGTGCAGGTGAACCGTGAGTGTCGTGTGTCCAAATGTAAACAATGCGATCGCTGAGCATGCTGCCACCTGGCGGGAGGCGCGGACACTGACCAGGGGTGACAGGAGACGCTCGGACCGCCGGACAACTTTGTCAATTTACGAACAGGACCAGTCATTTCAACGTAAAAAAAAAAAAAAAAAAAAAAAAAAAAAAAAATCTGGGACTCTGACATATCCCCGGACCTCGGATTTTGTCCAGCAAATCCGATATCCGGGAAATGGAGGTCCGGGAAATCGAGGTTTGTGTGTACAGGGAGCTCCCGAAGATATGAGCAGTTAGGTTCCAACTGGCATACTCGTAAAGCGAAATCTCGTATAACGAAACACATAACTAATGGTAAAATATAGGTTTGGTTCCAGGACCATCAATTTAAAAAAACAAAAAAACAAAACGTGTTTTTCAAGCTAAAATAAACTATAGCAAACACAGCAAACACACAGCGTCTATATTACCCACACTGTACTACCTATTCTGTAGAAAAAGCATTCTGAAAGAGAAAATAGCACACAAAATAACATAACTGCACATTAATTAAACATAAAACATGCATAACAAGCAAAAAAGACGTTGTACTGTAGGGGACGCCGCGTGATACAAAAGAGGGTAGTGTAGAGGTCCTAAGATTGGGGCAGCACACCTGGTTAATTATCCCTAAAGCCGACCACACACACACCGGCGCGGCCTGTCCGGCCGACAAAAAGTGGCGGGGCATCGTTCGCCGGACGAGACCCACACACACACCTGCCGCCTCATGAAAATATACAGTACACGTCGGACCACCGTGGTGACAACATGAATCCGCTGTCCGAAAATGACTTGTTGGTGATGGCTGCATGTGCAGCCATATATAATACTTATATATAATACGTCATACTATATATAATACGTCAAATATAATACCTATATTATCATAAATACAATTATTACTGGTACAATTAGTCATTATCTGTCCGAGTGAGGGGCGGGTCGCGCTGGAAGGCACCCACACACACGCAGGCGGCGGCAGGCCGCGCCGGACGGAATTTTCAAGCGCCGACTGATTTTCATCCGGCCGCTGCGACAGGCCCCGCCGGATGAAAAACACCCCCACACACACACCGGCCGCCTCTAGCCACGCCCCTTTTCGTCGGCCGGACAGGCCGCGCTGGTGTGTGTGTGGCCGGCTTAAGGATCAGGCCGCGCCATATGCTTAATTACCCTTCAGGTCATTGATTGCGGTCCCAAGGTTGGAGCCGCACACCTGGCTAATTACCCCTAAGGATCAGGCCGCGCCATATGCTTAATTACCCTTCAGGTCACTGACTGCGGTCCCAAGGTTGGAGCCGCACACCTGGCTAATTACCACTAAATGTCAGGCCGCGCCATATGCTTAATATGCTTCAGGTCACGGCTTGCTAGGGGTGACCTGACTGGGGTCAACCAAATCCCCCTTTGTCCAGACTGGGAGTGGTAGGGCGAGTATTTTGAACTTGATAATTTTACTCACCCCAGTTTGAATGTCGTAGCATTGGATTTTCGTTCTCGTATATTGAAAATAGACCCTAATTTACACATCTCGTATCATCGGATTCTCGTATACCGAATGCTCGTATAACGGGACCTCCCTGTATATACATATAGATCTGAAACTGTCGCTATAAATAGGAACGTTCGTAGATGTGAAACACTCTTCGACTGCAATGATAATTTTTGGTAGACGAGATATCCAGATACCTCCACATCAGTCTCACCTGCTCGCCACATTTTACTTGTTACTTTCCTCGGCTAATAATTCCCTATCAACAGCACTATCACTAAGCAACAGCTACGGATTCTTCCGAGCAGCTGTTTTCACACCCGCAGAAGGCGTCAACATAGCGATATGGTTAGCTGTATCTGATATAGTTAGTAATAATCATGGGTGAAATAGCCAAGGGAAGAGTTGACAAGTTTGTTAACTAAGGAGACAAAGTTGAAGAGGACCTATGAAGGGATACTAAGCATCAGAGGTCATAAGAAGAAGAAGAAGCACTTTGGGACAAAGTTTCAGACACAGTGTAAATCATTATTCTGCTTGTTCTCCACTATGGCAAACAAAGGAAGACTGAGCAGGGGTGTAATGTGTCTCTGGTGGCGCTCTGTACTACCATGTAAACAAACTTTTCACCGCACGTATTACAAAGCATGGTTACAAGCATACGGATAGACAAACCAAGTTGATTCAAGTTATTGTACATAAAGCAAAAGGATTATATTAAAAACTGTTTGCAGATTTCCACATGGAAAAGCGATGTTTTGTATGGGTAATTTTATTCACAATTATCTTTGCGCATGTGTGTATGAAAATATTGCAGAGGATTTGTAGAAATAAGATTTCTTTGGTAAATTTGAGTCCTTTTGTAATAGTTGTATTTTTTTATATGTTTAGGATGTTCAAATTGCTATTTTTTTGTTCTATGATCAATATCCTTCATATTTAGTGCCAACCTACTTGTTTGAGAAAAGACCTTTTGTATAAAAAAAAATCTTGAAAGCACTTAACACTGAATGTTTTTGATAATCGTTTGTAATGATGAATTTGCTCTTCCAGTTCATGAAGTTCATTAAAAAGTTGGGTGAAGAAACTAAGTCAGATAATGATAAGGATGGAAGTGAGGATATCCAAGCATCCAAAGGAAAATTTGCTAGTAGCCTAGCAGAGTCTTGGAGCACACAGTTTATAAAGGAGCAACAGCAGCCACAGCAACAATGGGGAGAGGAGTTTGCTAAGCAAATAGGTGGGTGGAAATTTTTCTGCACTTGTGTTTGTCTGTGAAATGAAACTGTATGAAAATGTTATGTTATTTCAGGTATGGCTGACATATTTTGCAATTAAGAAGGATCTCTGAGGTAATTACACATATACTACAGTGCTCGCCTTAAGTCTTGGCTGGGCAGACTGTGTTGCCTAAGACTTTGCCTAAGTGGAGCCCCAAATATTGCAGCTTTGAGATTACAGCTGTCCCTTGACCAGGGGTGCAGCCTGAAATATATTTCAGTGGGGGGCCACAATGACTAACCATGAGAAATCTAAAAACACACTGTACTTCACCATGCACGTTATTGTATGGCTAAATCACCCATATTGTATTCTGTCCTCTTTCCAAACCCTATAGTCCTCCCGTCCAAATCGTGCAATGTTTGAATCATCTCGTGGTTATGTCAGTTTTCGCACATGAAGTAAAGTAAATCTTATAAAGTAAATGTGTCAATAGATGACTTACTACTCAGAATTGCATATTCTTTCAGTTCACATGACATGCCGAATATTACACCCTGGATTTAACAAGTATTTGACATAAGATTTCCAATCTATTCTCGAACACACGGTCAAAATTTTGGGGGGGGGTTGGGCCCCTGTGCCCCCCCTCCCTCCCTGGCTGCTATACAGCTCTTGACATTCACAAGGGATAGGTAAAATATGGTTGTGGAAGTAAAATATCTGTGTAAAATTTATTAACCCCCCCAAAAGTTACCTCTGGACCCCTCATTTCCTTATATAATGAAAGACAGATTCTATTGTTAGCCTCTTGCTGTCAATAATAGTATGTGGATGACAAAGGTAACAACTTACTTGTGGTGAGTGGAAGATAGCTAGGCTTTGAGCGGTAGGCTTGTCTTTGTATGGAGGAATTTGAGGTAAAAGAGAATCTTGGTATATACAATATTTGTACATTTGTTAACAATGTTATTTGTTACAATAACAGCGCCTCTGTTATTTACACACAGCAGTACCTAGAGAGTAATGTTATGGTAACTGAAATGTTAGCTGTAGTTCGTGAGTGTTTTTCACAGTGCACAGTCTCAACACACACACAGGTCTTCCTTCACGTCAGTCCCAAATGATAGCACTACCTCTTTTGTCTGGGTGCCAGCAGGGCGCCGTGAGGGGGCTGCCACAGCAGGGTGTGGCGTGACGTCATACACTAAGAAGATCGTGATTAAAATTTTAAAATATTCATGAGACAGGTGCACACTATGAGTGTACCAGTATAACATCTACATGAGTAATAAGATGTTAGGAAGAAAATGCATAATATATATTAGGATTATATATAATAGGAAAATAGATGAAATAGATAAATGATAATTGGCATTGGTGCATAGGAGGAAAAAGAGACCTAAATTGTCATTGCCCCGTGCTAACAGAATTTAGCATCATGCTAGATAAATAGTTCAATAATTTAAATTTAGACACATAGGTCCTTACCTACCTATGACGCCAACACTATCTGCATCTTTGAAAACAGTATACATGACAAAAAAAAAGCTGTGAAAATGGTTAAATTATAAAGTACAGTGTAATATCATCATTAATACAGTAATGTATTACTTTCACAAGATGCAGACACTATGGTAGTTACTGTGAGACTTAGGCAGAACGATGGTTGGAGGGCAGGCGCGTATGGGAAGGGTTATGTTGTGAAGTCTGAAAGATCCTGGCCTGGGTCTCGAGTTGATGACATCACAAGAGTATGCAGATTTTCAGGTTTTCAGTGCATTGAACTTTTGTACTCCTACTCAATATTACCAAGTTACCAGATGATATTTAGGAAAACTGAGCCTAATATCGTGTTCATTTTATATTCCTGCATATCACGAGCATAAATTGATTACATTAAGACCACCTATATTAAGATGGTTGAAGGAAAATATAAGTGTATAAATATTTTCTCACTTTTTTTGCCTCAACTCGCTGTAGTTTTGCTCGCATTGACTTTTCAATCACTGTTTATAAATCGGCACACTTTTTCCCAATTATATATATATATATATATTTTTATTTTTTTACATTAGTGTCTATAGCGCCTGTAGGTGTTACCTCCAGGGCTTGGATGGTAGGCTCTGGAAGTTCACTCGAGGACTGTGATGGTTGGCCCTCGCCCGTGGTGGCGCAGGCAGGATTTTTATAGTGGCGCATGTGATTAGAGGCTCATGCCGCCCCCTGTGTCCTCCAATGCACTCGCAATCGAAGGTAGAGTTAACGGGCAGCATGTTGGTGATCTTAGGCCACTCAACGGTTACAGAAGTGGATATTTGTCCTCATCGGGGATCGAACTCGGGTCACCGAGCACTCCACTCGGAGACACTAACCACTCTGCTACCGCCGCCTCCCCTAGGAGGAGGTAGGTATGTGTTGCCAGGGTTTTCCTATCGTTGGTTTGATAACTTATCGTATCTTATGACCGATACAAAAAAAAAATCCCACCGCAAAACTACAAGAAGCTATGGTTTTAACATCCTGAAGCACGTTTGAATAGATATGTATTAGATTTATCTTGGTAGTCGTGGTTAATACGTGGAATTATACCGAGTAAGGCTGACACTCTTTTGGAAATGTGGGGAAGTATTATCCTAACACGCGGAATAGTCACCTGGGGTTTTTGCAATAAACACAAGAACTATATTTGAAACATCATCCTATTTATTCACCATGAAACATTATTTCTGTTTGAGATCTTAGACACATACATAAACTCTAATTTGGAACGGGCAAGCTCTTTAGAGCATAACCTCCCTCACAGAATCATTCTTAGAACTACCACCTATGTCCGTATCAACTGAGCACTATAGGTATATATGGAATATATATATAGGAGAGAAAATGTGAGAGTAATGAGTTGGTGTGGGGGATTCACTGTACCATGTGGCCTGGTTTCTGGAGAGGAAGGAGCGAGAGACTCCCGTCGAAGCCTACAATGAAGTGTAGAGACGACTCCGTTAATAACACTTATAAGGATGGGGCAGGCCTTCTATGCGTTAGTGAAACTGAACAACTGTACCTATATATATATAGAAGTATAGATAGATATAATATAACAAGGAAGGGGGGAAACAGGAGCGAGGTGCCGAGGTCTTACCTACAATGAAGTGTAGAGACGACTGACTCCTCGTGGTAGCTAAGGTGAAGTTGGGATGAAAGGGAATGTTCGAATTCTATGATATTGGCCTCTCCTGAAGAGCTTATAGACCCTGAATGACTAATTAACTAATGAAACAAGTGTACCTATGAAAGGGCTGCCTATAATACAGTTCTGTTACTTTGATATAGAAGAATTTAATATTTTTACTCTAATATCCAGGGAAAGTGTTATTGGGTTTCGTTTCAAGCATACGAAAGCGTTTTTTAGAGCGACGTGGTATGGGAGTCTGAATAGAAATTTGGTAGACTTTCAATTTAGCGAAAAACTGGACTAACCCATCCATGTATGGCCGTGATCTTTCACTATGGTGACTATTTTGAAGGACATTAAGAATCTAGGAGTGTTCCTTGATCTGATAGGGGGGTGAGGGGAGGATGAAAAGTTTTGAACCTCTTAGTTATCTATGATCGCGAAATAAGTGTCCCACGAATTTTGACTCGTACCCGGAATGTCGGGGGGGGGAAGGAGTGAAAGGAAGGGAGGAAGATAGAAGTGAGAATGAAAGAAGGAAGATAAATTTCACGAGAAACAAAAAGATTGAATTGCTTACGGACATAACCCGGGAATTGTATGATAGGAATTCCCATCCTATCTCTTCTGAATAACAGGCATTACGCACGTCTATTCTCCGGGAAAATTAAATTCTTCAATATCAAATTAACAACTCACGGATCTTTTGTTTCCTTTCTAAAGCTGCGTCAAGAGGAGGTGTGTGTATGGGACGAATTTAGAGTGAATTTAATGGAGATTCTTCTATTCTTTGAAAACGGGTGTCTGCTTGTGTTTAGATTACACGAATATTCAATGAAAGGAAGTATCCCAATCGACCTCTGACCTGGGTAGTAACGTGGTCGTCAAATCCTGACTCAGTACCTGTATTCTCGGCGGAAGGGTCGTCCCAGGGGCGCACACCGGCTACCCTCTGGTTAGATAACGAGAGCCTTACAAGTCCTGAAATATCCGTCACACCTCAAGCTGGTCGACTGTGAAGTGAGTAGCAGGTACTACTATCTCGAATTAAAATACTCCTCCCACTGAACCAGGCTGAGCCCGTGAAAACCAGACACTCCGAATTCTAGAAATGAGATATCTCCTAGACCAAATTGTTTCATCTAGTCTGACCTACACTACCCTTGACTCAGTAATTTACATTTAACACTTTTCGCTTAATCTTCACCTGAATACACCACAAGTCGGGTTGATTGTAACTTGAATTAAAATACCTTGAAGACTCACCGAACCAGACTGAGTCTGTTAATGAAATTCAATGAGAGACTGGTATCCCAATCAACCTCTTACCTGGATATATTAAGAACATACTGACCCTCAATTTGTTTTGAATACTGGTCAATGTTTTACATTTAACACTTTTTGATTTGATTTCCCCAAGAGTAATAACCGGGTGACGCTACAACTACCCTAAACAGAGTAGGTATTAACCTTTCAGTTCCACAAAATAAATTATCAATGTTCATGTTCAAAATAATTCTTCCTCGATTTTCTAATTTAACACTATTGGATACCGAACTTTTCCATCTTGTTGATGGGTGGCATCATGGGTCTTGTTGACGCCCTGTACTTCTTGATGGCCTTCAGCTCTTCAAAACGTTTCAGGAACTCCTGTAGGTTCTTGGAAACTAAGAGTGTGCCCCTTCCTGAGCCGGTGTCGCTGCATCCTCTGTCTCCGTAGCTGTTTGGGTCACCGCTGTTGCTCTGCTGGTTGTTGTAGCACACGGCGGCGGCGGCTAGGCGGTACAGACGCCCTTTGATACCCTGCACGGCAATGATGTACAGGTTTTTGGCGCCTGTGTTGTCAGCGCAGCTCATGTCGGTGACGGGTAGGCCGAGGGAGATCCAGGACTTCCCTCCCGACGAGGCTTCATGCCCTCTCTTTGCCATGGTGGTGGTTGCGGCTAGATGTGGCGTCTGTAGCGGCTAGGAACGGCGGCTACGGCGGTGAAGCGCTGCATCGATGGGGCGAGCGTGGCGGCTAGGCGCGCTGCTTGCTGTGGCGGCTGTAGCGGTGAAGGGCGGCTAGCTGAGGCGAGCCTGGCGGCTAGGCGCGTGGCATGCGGTGAAGGGCGGCTACGGCGGTGAAGCGCGGCATCGATGAGGCGAGCGTGGCGGCTAGGCGCGCGGCTGTAGCGGTGAAGGGCGGCTAGGCGTGCGGCATGCGGCGGCGGCTGGCTGTGGCGGCGGTGACGGCTGTGTCGGCTCGCTTCTTACAGCTCACTGCCACATGGTCATGGTTCATGTGTGTAGGGTGTTTGGTTTATGGGGGAAAGATCTAATGAGCCTACTATAATGATCGATTACTGTATGAAAATTTACCAAAATTTGACTTTATCTTGCTATTTTCCCAGGTGAGATTCTGTTGCTGTTATTTTTAGGAAATAATATACCACCGCTTTAGTCACCAGTGTGTTGCCAGGGTTTTCCTATCGTTGATTTGATAACTTATCGTATCTTATGACCGATACAAAAAAAAAATCCCACCGCAAAACTACAAGAAGCTATGGTTTTAACATCCTGAAGCACGTTTGAATAGATATGTATTAGATTTATCTTGGTAGTCGTGGTTAATACGTGGAATTATACCGAGTAAGGCTGACACTCTTTTGGAAATGTGGGGAAGTATTATCCTAACACGCGGAATAGTCACCTGGGGTTTTTGCAATAAACACAAGAACTATATTTGAAACATCATCCTATTTATTCACCATGAAACATTATTTCGGTTTGAGATCTTAGACACATACATAAACTCTAATTTGGAACGGGCAAGCTCTTTAGAGCATAACCTCCCTCACAGAATCATTCTTAGAACTACCACCTATGTCCGTATCAACTGAGCACTATAGGTATGGTATACATGGAATATATATATAGGAGAGAAAATGTGAGAGTAATGAGTTGGTGTGGGGGATTCACTGTACCATGTGGCCTGGTTTCTGGAGAGGAAGGAGCGAGAGACTCCCGTCGAAGCCTACAATGAAGTGTAGAGACGACTCCGTTAATAACACTTATAAGGATGGGGCAGGCCTTCTATGCGTTAGTGAAACTGAACAACTGTACCTATATATATATATAGAAGTATAGATAGATATAATATAACAAGGAAGGGGGGAAACAGGAGCGAGGTGCCAAGGTCTTACCTACAATGAAGTGTAGAGACGACTGACTCCTCGTGGTAGCTAAGGTGAAGTTGGGATGAAAGGGAATGTTCGAATTCTATGATATTGGCCTCTCCTGAAGAGCTTATAGACCCTGAATGACTAATTAACTAATGAAACAAGTGTACCTATGAAAGGGCTGCCTATAATACAGTTCTGTTACTTTGATATAGAAGAATTTAATATTTTTACTCTAATATCCAGGGAAAGTGTTATTGGGTTTCGTTTCAAGCATACGAACGCGTTTTTTTAGAGCGACGTGGTATGGGAGTCTGAATAGAAATTTGGTAGACTTTCAATTTAGCGAAAAACTGGACTAACCCATCCATGTATGGCCGTGATCTTTCACTATGGTGACTATTTTGAAGGACATTAAGAATCTAGGAGTGTTCCCTGATCTGATAGGGGGGTGAGGGGAGGATGAAAAGTTTTGAACCTCTTAGTTATCTATGATCGCGAAATAAGTGTCCCACGAATTTTGACTCGTACCCGGAATGTCGGGGGGGGGGAAGGAGTGAAAGGAAGGGAGGAAGATAGAAGTGAGAATGAAAGAAGGAAGATAAATTTCACGAGAAACAAAAAGATTGAATTGCTTACGGACATAACCCGGGAATTGTATGATAGGAATTCCCATCCTATCTCTTCCGAATAACGGGCATTACAGGTATGTACTAGGTATACCGGTTACTTGGTATGTACCATGTATAAGGAAAAAAGTAGGTGGTCAACATGGCTAAGAAAGTAAAACTACTGCATATTGGCATGATTTAGCAGCTGAGGCCTCATCTCTCCTGTCGGGAGCGACGCTTATCCGTCACGGCGCCAGTTTGCAATATTTATATTTTTTGGCCATTTTAACCACCTACTTTTTTCCTTACCAGTACATGTTACATACCAAAAGAATTGAAAAGTGTGCCAATTTCGAAATTGTGATTGAAAATTCAATGCGAGCAAAAGTAAGGGAGTTACAGCGAGTTGAATAAAAAAATGTGAAACAAAATGTTTATGCACTATTTTATTTTCCTTCAATTATCTTGCAATAAGAAAAAGGAGTGCAAAAAATTTAAAAGAAGTTCAAAGAGGATACGTTACAGTTACAAATTAGGAAATGAGATTATTATTTAGGCGAGCGAAGAAAAAAACCGAAGTAATAATTCAAGATAACTTATCTCCAGACAAACACATTTACAGGATAGTTGGTGCTATTTATTTTCAGAAAGCAGTTGGTCAAACCAATATATGATATATATAAAGAATACAAAGAACAGCAACAAAGATTGTTCCTAGTCTGGCTGAGTTGACATACGAGGAGAGATTGTACAAGTTAGGACTACCATCTTTAGAGGAAAAAAGGAAAAGAGGGGATCTAATAGCGATGTATAGAGGAATAATGGGCTTGGAGAGAATTGACAAAGAGGAAATGTTTGTGAGGGACACAGGAAGCTCAAGAGGACACGGAAAAAAGCTGAAAAAGATGAGATGCATGAAGGATATTAAGAAATACTTTTTTCCAACCCGGAGTATTGATCTGTGGAATGACCTGGACAATGATATAGTAAATGCAGAATGTACCTCTGAGTTTAAGGAAAAAATAGACCAATTGAGATACGGAGACGGGACCCCATGAGTGTACCTCATTTCCCGTACTACAGCTAGGTAAATACAACTAGGTACGTTACACACACACAAACACCCACACACACACACACACACAGAAGAGAAAGGGGAGATTTTATAGCAGTGTATAGAGCCTCAATGGGTCTGGAAAAAATAGATAGAGAAGATCTGTTTGTGTGGGACGACAGAAGTACAAGAGGTCATGAGAAGAAATTGAAAAGGACAACATGCAAGAGGGATATAAAAAAATACAGCTTCCCGTATAGAAGCATAGAAGCCTGGAACAACCTTGATGCACAAGTGATTAATGCAAGAAGTATTCAGGACTTCAAAGGCAAACTGGATAATAGTAGATTTGGAGACGGGACAGTACGAGCATAGCTCTTTTCCTGTATGTTACAAATAGGTAAATACAACTAGGTAAATACACAAAGAGCCAGATAGAATGTAGTGTTTAAAGAAGCCAAAGAAAACAACGAATTGAGAACGGAAGAGGAAAAACATAAATTCTATTGGAGAGTTTTGGACCAAAAACTGAAGAAGTGGTATCTAAAAGAGAAAGAATAAGAGAAGACAGCTTAAAGGAAAATTAAAATTGATGGCGGGTATCGTACACAAATATAAATGGGCTAGTGTCAACATTAACAGAAGTAAACGATTACCTGAGATCCAAGAAACCAGACATATTGGGTTTAGTAGAAACGAAACTGAGTGATTCTGAGTATGTGCCAGATGGGGAGGGTCAATATAATGTATGGAGGCGAAACAGAAATCAAGAAAAGGGAGGTGGTGTAATGGTGTTAACAAGGAAGGATGTGGTAGTAGGGAATGTGGAAAAAGGAGAAGGTATGGCAGAGGTGTTGAAGGTAGAGTTGGTGATGAAAAAAGGAAGTATAAGAGACTTAGTACTCGTATACGTTCCACCTAAGACAAATTCCTTGGGGAGAGAAGAGTATGGAGACATGATAAGAGACACAAGCAAATGTTTAAGGAATACGCTGGAAAATTGTGAGAACATAATTATGATGGGAGATTTTAACTGCAAAGAAGTTTGCTGGGAAGAATGGTATACTGAAGGAGGAGAAGACTCATGGGGTGGTATATTGTTGGATTTGGTAATGAATAACATTATGACTCAGTGGATTAAAGAGAGTACAATATTCAGAGGTAGCGAAGAACCATCAAGACTAGATCTACTATTGACGAAGGAACTGGAAGTAATTAGTAAAGTAAATTATCAGTGCCCACTTGGAAAGAGTGACCATGTACTTATTGAATTTGAAGTAAATGATAGCAAAAAAGAGGGGAGAAGAGAAGAACACAAGAAAGGAAGATACAATTATGGAAAAGCAGACTGACGGATTAAGAACATTTTTCGGAGTGACAGACTGGAGTAGTTTCCATGCAACAAGGAGTACCCAGAAAAAATGGGATGAGTTCATCCAAATTTTCACAGAAGGAATAAATATATACGAGGGGGGACCCCAAAAAAATACGGAATTCTGTCATATAATTGTATTCAGATATTTATACATGTTTACACTTTTATCACCTTCAAAGTATTCTCCATGTGAAGCAATGCACCGGTCCAGACGTATTTTCCACGGTACAAAATAGTTCTGGAATTCTTGCAAAGATATGCCTTTTAACGACTCCGTCGTTTTCTTCTTAACCTCTTCCACGTCTGCAAAACGTTTTCCTTTGAGGACTTTCTTCATTCGGGGGAACAAAAAAAAATCGCAGGAAGCAAGTTCGGGTGAATAGGGAGGGTGGGTAAGTGGGGTCATGCCATTTTGGGTGAGAAACTGTCTCACACTCAAGGCGGTGTGCGGTGGCGCATTGTCGTGATGAAACCACCACTCTCCCCTTTGCCACAGGTCGGGGCGTTTTCGTCTCACTGCGTCTCGCAAATGCTTCAGAACTGCCAAGTAAAAAGTCTGGTTAACAGTTTGACCTGGAGGAACAAATTCTTTGTGGACAATTCCTCTCGCATTGAAGAAACAAATCAACATCGTCTTGATATTGGACTTTACTTGACGCGCTTTTTTGGGTCGTGGTGACGTTGGAGGCTTCCATTGACTTGACTGCTGTTTCCTTTCCGGGTCGTAGCCGTAGCACCAGCTTTCGTCACAAGTGATGACCTTCGAAAAAAGGTATGAATCAACTTCCAACTGTTCTTTCAGTTCACGACACGCATTCATTCGTGACTGCTTTTGATCGTCCGTGAGCAAGCGAGGCACCAATTTCGCTGCAACTCTTTTCATCCCCAATTCTTCATTCAAAATTCGTTGGCAGGAGCTCCAGGACACACCAGTCAAATCAACAAGTTCGTCAATTGATCGGCGACGATCCTCCAAGATCAGTTCATGAATTTTCGTGGTTTTCATCCGTTTGGGAGGTTGACGGTCGCCCTGAACGAGGTTGGTCTTCCAGCGACAATTGACCATTCCTAAAGCTTGCAAACCACTCGTAAACTTGTGTTTTGCTCATGGCACCATCCTTGTAAGCTGTTTGAAGCATAATAACTGTTTCGGCTGCCGTTTTCCCCAGCAAAAAAAAAAAATTCACGGCAGCACGCTGCTCCGTCCTTTCATCCATCGTAAAAATAGACGAAAAGGCGCGAAGCACTTCAAAACAAAGGCGAACCACGGGGCTGTATGTCTTCCCGCGACAACGCCAGTTAGCAGACTGATGCCTGAGGGTTGCCTCACGCAGCATCTAGCGGCGGAAACCTGAACTACTACGGGTTTGTCCCACAGAAAACTATTTTTGTTACTTTTGGGTTCGCCCTCGTATGTTCCAAGAATGGTTATCAGAGAAAAGGAAAAGAATGAATGGTTTAACAGAAAATGTGAACTAGCAAGACTAGTAAGAGAAAATACATGGAAGAGTTGGAGGAAAAAAGGAGGTATCAACCTATGGGAGGAGTACAAAACAACTAGAAATGAATATGTAAGAATCCGAAGAGAAGAAGAAAGTAACTATGAGAGAAATATAATAGAAAAATGTAAGAATGAACTGAAACTTTTCTATAGATATATAAATGGAAAAATGAAAAACAAGGAAGGAGTAGATAAGCTGAAGGTAGAAGGCATAGTGTACGAAGATGCATTACAACAGGCTGAGGTGATGAATAAGTGCTTACAGACTGTATTTACAAGAGAAAGTGAATTTAAAACGAAAAATATAATAGCAAAAGAAAAATATAATGGAAGACATAAAAGTAGACGTAATAGAAGTAAAAAAGGCTAATGGAAAGTCAAGATGTGAGAAAAGCCCCGGGTCCAGATGGAGTATCGAATTGGATAATGAAAGAGTGCAGTAACCAACTAGCAGGAAAGTTACATAGTGTAATTGAGAGTTCACTTAAGGAGAGCAGAGTCCTGCTTGATTGGAAAAGAGCAAATATTGTGCCAATTCACAAAGGAGGAGACAAAGAAGAACCATTAAATTACAGACCAGTATCATTAACAAGTGTAGTGGCAAAAATGTGTGAAAAAATTGTGAAGGACAGATGGTTGAAATATTTGGAAGAGACAAACACACTCGCAGGAGGCCAGTTTGGATTTAGAGGAGGAATGTCATGTACAACGAATTTTATTAAGCTTTTACTCGAGAGTGATCGATGTGACACAGGAAAGAGAGGGGTGGGTCGATTGCATATACTTGGACCTAAAGAAGGCATTTGACAAAGTACCTCACAAGAGACTGCTCTGGAAGCTAGAACATTTAGTAGGATTGAAGGGTGGTTTGCTGAAGTGGATGGAAGACTTTTTGAGCAACAGAGAGATGAGGATAGTAATAAAAGATCAGAAGTCAGAATGGTGCAGTGTGATAAGTGGAGTTCCTCAAGGATCAGTATTGGCCCCAGTGATGTTCTTGGTCTATGTAATGACATGACAGAGGGAGTGAACTATATGATTTATTCACTGATGATGCTAAATTACTAAGAAAAGCAGAAAGTAAAGAGGACTGTGAGGATTTACAAAAGGATCTAGATAAGATTTTCAGATAGAGTCAATTATGGGAAATGGAGTTTAATGCTAAAAAGTGTAAAGTAATGGAAATGGGCAGAAGCAAAAAAGACAGAGAGGAAAGTATTCGATGGGAAATAATTAGGTAATCAAACAAAGGTCGAAAAAGATCTGGGAGTATGGATTACGGATAATTTGTCACCTGAGAAGCATATAAACAAGATCACAGGAGATACATATCAGTTGCTGAGGAATATAAGAATGGCATTCAAATATCTGGATGAAGAGATGATTAAGAAATTGATAACATCTTTGATGTGACCAAGGTTGGAATATGCGGCAGTGATTTGGTCACCACATAAAAAGAAGGATATAAGGAAGATTGAGAGAATTCAAAGAGCAGCGACAAATATGGCTCCAAGCCTGAGAGATTTACCATATGAGGAAAGACTTTCAAGACTGAAACTCCCAACTCTTGAGAAAAGAAGAGAAAGGGGAGATTTTATAGCAGTGTATAGAGCATCAATGGGTCTGGAAAAAATTGATAGAGAAGATCTGTTTGTGTGGGACGATAGAAGTACAAGAGGTCATGAGAAGAAATTAAAAAGGACAACATGCAAGAGGGACATAAAAAAAATACTGCTTCCCGTATAGAAGCATAGAAGCCTGGAATAACCTTGATGCAAAAGTGATTAATGCAAGAAGTATTCAGGACTTCAAAGGCAAGCTGGATAATAGTAGATTTGGAGATGGGACAGTACGAGCATAGCTCTTTTCCTGTAAGTTACAACTAGGTAAATACAACTAGGTAAATACACACACACACACACACAGGAGTATGGATTACGGATAATTTGTCACCTGAGAAGCATATAAACAAGATCACAGGAAATACATATCAGTTGCTGAGGAATATAAGAATGGCATTCAAATATCTGGATGAGGAGAGGATTAAGAAATTGATAACATCTTTGATTCGACCAAAGTTGGAATATGCGGCAGTGATTTGGTCACCACATAAAAAGAAGGATATAAGGAAGATTGAGAGAATACAAAGAGCAGCCACAAAAACGGCTCCAAGCCTGAGAGATTTACCATATGAGGAAAGACTTTCAAGACTAAAACTCCCAACTCTTGAGAAAAGAAGTGAAAGGGGAGATTTTATAGCAGTGTATAGAGCAGGAGTTCTCAAACTTTTTCCAATGCCACCCTATCTGGTGTTGTTGCCTATCCAGTGCGACCCCAAGTCATTTAGGTGAACAATATATATATATATGATAATATTATATATATGATAATATATATCATGTATATAATATATATATATATATATATAAATATATATATATATATATATATATATATATATAATATATATATATATATATGTATATATATATATAATATATAGTATATATATATATATATATATTATATATATATATATATATATATATATATATATATATATATATATATATATATATATATATATATATATATATATATATATATATATATATATATATATATATATATATATATATATTATATATACTAGCCGCAAAGCGCCCTCCGGGTGGGACTTTTTGGCTAGCTCCTGCGGAGGGCTATTGGTGGGCCTGTGGCCCACCACCTGTGTTTGGTGGGCCGAAGGCCCACCAAACACAGACTCTCCAGATAGCCCCTTCTAACTTTCCTGAAATCATGGATGTAGAAATGTATGTATTAATGCCAACCCATTCACATCACCCCCAACCCATTCACATCACCCCCAACCCATTCACATCACCCCCAACCCATTCACTCACCCATTACCCATCACACCCCACCCATTCACTCACCCATTACCCATCACCCCCCACCATTCACTCACCCATTACCCATCACCACACACCCATTCACTCACCCATTACCCATCACCCCCCATCTATTCCCTCACCCATCACCCATCACCCCCCACCCATTCACTCACCCATCACCCCACACCCATTACCCCACCCATTCACTCACCCATTATCCATCACCCTACATCAAGGCTTCCTCAATTCTCGCAACCCACTTTTTTTCACAATTATCGCTAATAGGCTGCTAAAAAAAAGAAGAAGAAAAGTGATCGGATCATCTCATAAAAGGGCTTAAAACCTTCCCCTGGTCAACCTGGTTCCAAAAATGTGGTATATGATGGGATTCCGCCATGGGGGGCGGAACCTATACCACACACACACACACACACACACACACACAGACATACACACACACACACTTTCGCTTTTATTAATATAGATATATATATTTTTTTTGGCCAAGGGCACAAAAAAAATGGGTAACACAAAGCCCGCTTAGTTGCCAATCCCTATAAAGAAGACAGTAAGAGAATAATATAAAAAAGAGGGGTGAGCCAATTTAGTTTGGGAGGTGTCTTGTTACTCTTCTTTTGAAAAGATTTAAGTCATAGGAAAGTGGAAAAATAGAAACAGGAAGAGAGTTCCAGAGTTTACCAGTGAAAGGGATGAAAGAGTAAAGATACTGATTAACTTTTGCATTAGGAAGATGGACAGAATAAGGATGAGAATGAGTAGAAAGTCTTGTGCAGCGAGGCTGCGGGAGGGGGGGAGTCATGCAGTTAGCAAGTTCAGAAGAGCAGTGAGCATGAAAATAACGGTAGAAGAGAGCAAGAGAAGCAACATTGCGGCGGTGATTTAAAGATTGAAGACAGTCAGTCAGAGGAGGGGAGTTGATGAGACGAAAAGCTTTTGACTCAACCCTGTTTAGGAGAGCTGTATGAGTGGATCCTCCCCAAACATGTGAGACATACTCTATACATGGGTGGATAAGGCCCCTGTAGAGAGCAAGCAATTGGGAGGGAGAAAAAAAAAGACGCTCACGCCACAGGACACCAAACTTTTTAGAAGCTTTTTTAGCAAGAGATGAGATGTGAGATTTCCAGTTCAGATTTTTAGTAAAGGATAGTCCTAGAATGTTCATTGTAGAAGAAGGAGACAGTTGAGTGTCATTGAAGAAGAGGGGATAGTTATCTGGTAGGTTTTGTCAAGTAGATAGGTGAAGAAATTGGGTTTTTGAGGCATTAAACAAAACAAGGTTTGCTTTTCCCCAATCAGAAATTATAGAAAGATCAGAAATTAGGCGCTCGGTGGCATCTCTCCTTGAATCACTTAGTTCCAGTTGAGTTGGACGTCTAATAAACGACGTTGAAAAATGCAGGGTAGAATCATCAGCGTAGGAGTGGATAGGGCTTTGAGTTAGACTTAGAAGATCATTAATGAATAATAGAAAGAGAGTGGGTGATAGGACAGAACCCTGGGGAACACCACTATTGATAGATTTAGGAGAAGAGCAATGTCCGTCTACAGTAGCTGCAATAGAACGGTTTGAAAGGAAACTTAAGATGAAGTTACAGAGAGAATGATAGAAACCGAATGAGGGTAGTTTGGAAATTAAAGATTTGTGCCAGACTCTATCAAAAGCTTTTGATATGTCAAAGGCAACAGCAAAAGTTTCACCGAAACCCCTAAAGGAGGATGACCAAGATTCAGTTAGGAAAGCTATAAGATCGCCAGTAGATCGCCCTTTACGGAAATCGTACTGGCGATCAGATAGAAGATTGTGAGCAGATAGATGCTTAAGAATCTTCTTATTAAGTATAGATTCAAAAACTTTCGAAAGGCAGGAAGTCAAAGCTATAGGACGGTAGTTTGAAGGATTAGAACGGTCACCCTTCTTAAGAACAGGATGGATGTGAGCAAACTTCTAGCAAGAAGGAAATGTGGAAATAGATAGACAATGACAGAAAAGTTTGACCAGGCAGGGTGCAAGCACAGAAGCACAGTTTTTGAGAACAATAGGAGGGACTCCATCAGGACCGTAAGCCTTCCGAGGATCTAGGCCAGAAAGGGCAAAGAAAACATAATTACGAAGGATCTTAATGACAGGCATAATATAGTCAGAGGGTGGAGGAGAAGGAGGAAACAAGCCCTTCATCAACCAGAGTTAAATTTTTAGCAAAGGTTTGAGCGAAGAGTTCAGCTTTAGAAATAGATGAGACAGCTGTGGAGCCATCTGGGTGAAGCATAGGTGGGAAAGATGAAAAAGAAAATTGTTAGAGATGTTATTTGCTAGATGCCAGAAGCAAAAGAGATGAATTTATGAATAGAGTTTTGAATTTTGA
>JACEEZ010000959.1:195632-264537 GCA_016584305.1 Chionoecetes opilio | reverse complement strand
GAAGTCCCCAAATGGAATTCAGCTAAAGAAATGGATGAGATGTGCTCCACTTTTGATGTTAAATAGTCGAAGAATTTTACATAGTCAGAGGAGTTAGGTGAGAGATATACAGCACAGATACATTTTGTAAGAGAGGGACATTGAAGTCGAAGCCAGATGGTAGAAAATTCGGAAGATTCAAGGCCGTGGGCACGAGAGCAAGTGATGTCATTGTGCACATATACACAACAGCCAGCTTTGGATTGAAAATGAGAATAGAGACAGTAAGAGGAGACAGAAAAAAGTTGGCTGTCAGTGCTCACAGACAACTGGGTTTCGGTGAGGAAAAGAAGAGGAGCTTCCTCACTATATATATATATATATATATATATATATATATATATATATATATATATTATATATATATAATATATTATAATTATATATAATTATAATGTGAGGAAGAATAAATAGTGACATTTTTATACATATTTATTTCAGTAATTTCAAATACGGATATATATTACATAACAAAAGCATGTAAAAATAAACACTTTTATCTAAATATAATAATTAATAAAAGTTTTTGTTTAATTTTTATTAAGTCTAAATATAAGTTTTATAATAAACACTCAAAAACAATTTTACAACAAACTTGTTTAATATGTGACATGTTTATAACCATACTTTACTTTATATACCTGGTGTGTTATTACATACATCAGCAACATAACAATTTCCTAAGCTACAGTTTTGACATCTTAAGCATGTTTAAGCATGTATGCATCATCATTTAATAAATTTTCTATACAAGGTACATAAGTCATATTTCATGTGACTTGTGTGCATTATCTTTAAATAAATTTTATATTGACTTGAGGTGTAATTATTTTATGAATTTGATAAAACAACGTATATCATATTAATCAGTAATCGATTGCAATTCTATCATATTATATCTGAAATGCTATACCAGTGACGTATTTCATAATTATCAGACATGCGTACATTATGATTTGATTAATTTTCTATACTTGGGGGTATATGTGGTTGAGGAACAGAGCATGAAATTTTCACTGCATCATCCATCGACAGAGCTTGTCATCAAAAGACATGTCTCAGAGTTTCTCTGACGTGATGCAAATAGTCATTACAACTGTTAACTACATCAAGGCTAGATAATTGAATTCCCGTTTGTTCAAACAGTTGTGTGTTACTGAAAATAGTGAAAGCTGACCCACAGTGTTGGACTGTGGCAAACTGAGTTGGCAGTAGGGCTGAAGCTTGGGTCAAGAGAACCGAGAGGTACCTGCGTTAATCCGGTCCCTGACCTCACATAGTATGTGAGGTCAGGGTTCCACACCCTGAGCCCGCCTTAATGACCGCATATTAAAAAAAAAAGATTACTGCGCTAATCCCCGGACCCAACCAGTAGTTTTCCCATGACACCTGACCTACTATAGCGGCTGCGACCCTTGCTAAAACATTTGTGACCCCATCGACCCCATGAGCTCCCTACGACCCTTTGTGATGATGCTTGCGACCCCATTTGGGGTCACGACCCCGGGTTTGGGAACCAATGGTATAGAGCATCAATGGGTCTGAAAAAAATTGATAGAGAAGATCTGTTTGTGTGGGATGATAGAAGTGCAAGAGGTCATGAGAAGAAATTGAAAAGGACAACATGCAAGAGGGACACAAAAAAATACAGCTTCCCGTATAGAAGCATAGAAGCCTGGAACAACCTTGATGCAAAAGTTATTAATGCAAGAAGTATTCAGGATTTCAAAGGCAAGCTGGATAATAGTAGATTTGGAGACGGGACAGTACGAGCATAGCTCTTTTCCTGTATGTTACAACTAGGTAAATACAACTAGGTAAATGCACACACACACACACATAGAGTGGCATTTCATTACATGGACAAAAAATTATGATGAGAAAGATACTTACTACAATGATCCGACCAAAATTGGAATATGCTGCCATTGTAAGTCCCCATATAAAAAGAAGCATCTGAAAAAGTTGGAGAGGATACAGAGAACGGCAACAAAGATGGTACCAGAGTTAGATGAACTTTCTTATGAGGAAAGGTTAAAGGAAATAGACTTACCAACACTTGAGCAGAGAAGAGAAAGAGGAGACTTAATAACAATTTTTAAGCTGATCACTAAGATGGAGGAAACAGAGAATGAGAGACTACTGACTCGGAAACAAAGAGAAGGTCGATACACAAGAGGACATAAATTTTTTTAGGAAAAGCGAGATGCCAGAACAACCTAAAGAATTACAGCTTCCCTCAAAGAAATGTAGAAGTTTGGAATGGACTAAACGAGAGGAGGTGATATCGGCACATAATGTGCACCAATTGAAAGAAAGACTGGATAAATGTAGATATGGAGACGGGACCACATGAGTGTAGCTCAGGCCCTGTAAAACACAACTAGTTAAATACATATACTGATGAAATAAAAAGCTATATTAGTCTATTTGCGAATGATGCCAAACTATTAAGAGAAATAAAAAGCTATAAAGATTGTGAAACACTACAAAATGACCTGAACAAGGTTTACGAATGGAGCAAAAGATGGGAATTATAATTTAATGTGAATAAGTGTCATGTGATGGAAATTGGAAAAAGCGAAAAGTGATATAAATGGCCATTTAAAATGGGAAATGAAGTAATTACAAAGGTTCATGAAGAAAATGACCTAGGAGTGATAATGCAGAATAACCTACAACCAGAAAAACATATGAATAAAATATTTGGAGATACATACATACAGAATGTTGAAGAATATTAGAGTGGCATTTCATTACATAGACAAAAATATGATGAGAAAGATAATTACTACAATGATCCGACATAAATGTAATATGCTGACATTGTATGGTCCCCATATAAAAAGAAGCATGGGAAAAAAGTTGGAGAAGATACAGAGAATGGCAACAAAGATGGTACCAGTGCAAGAAGAACTTTCTTATGAGGAAAGGTTGAAGGAAATAAAGTTACCAACACTTGAGCAGAGAAGAGAAAGAGGAGACTTAATAAAAAAGTTTAAACTGATAACTAAGATGGAAGAAACAGACAATGAGAGATTACTGACTCGGAAACCAAGAGAAGATCAATACACAAGAGGACATACAAAAAAATTAGGAAAAGGGTGAACAACATAAAGAAGTACAGCTTCCCTAATAGAAATGTTGAAGTTTGGAATGGACTAAATGAGAAGGTGATATCGGCAAATAATGTGCACCAGTTGAAAGAAAGACTGGATAAATGTAGATATTGAGACGGGACCACATGAGTGTAGCTCAGGCCCTGTAAAACACCACTAGGTAAATACAACTAGGTAAATACACATACACTTTATATTATATAAAACCATACCCTATAATTATTTTTACTCATTTTTTCTTCAACTTATAGAAGCAATACTTACCAAATAGAATTTATTTATTTCCACAATAGAAACAATACTTACCAAAAACTCCTTCATGAATAGAAAATATTTTTTCTGGATCAAACTCCTCTCGTGACTTCTGGCATATAGCTAAAAACATCTCTAATAATTTCTCTTCTGCATTTTTCGCTCCTATGCCTCACCCAGATGGCTCCACAGTGGTCTCATCTATATATAAAGCTGAACTTTTTTGCTTAAACCTTTGCTAAAAATTCCACTCTAATTGATGAAGGACTTGTTCTTTCTCCTCCACCCTCTGACTATATTATTCCTGTTATTAAGATCCTTCTTTATGATGGGTTTTATTTATCGTTCGGGCTTAGATCCTCCCAAGGCTTGTGATCCTGATGGAGTCCCAATCGATTTTTCTCAAAAACTGTGCTTATGTGCTTGCACTGTGCCTGGTCAAACATTTCTGGTTTTGTCTATCTACTTCCACCTTTCTTTCTTTGCTGGAAGTTTGCACACATTCAACCTGTTCCTAAGAAGGGTGACCGTTCTGATCCTTCAAACTACCGTCTTATAGCTTTGACTTCCTGATTTTCTAAAGCTTTTGAATCTATACTTTATAAGAAGATTCTTAAGCATCTATCTGGTCACAATCTACTATCTGATCGTTAGTACGGTTTCCGTAAAGAGCGATGTACTGGCGATGCTCTAGCTTTCCTAACTGAGTCTCGGACATCCTCTTTTATTGGTTTCAATTAAACTTTTGCTGTTGACATATCAATAACTTTTGATAAGAGTCTGGCACAAATCTTTTCATCTATTATTTCCAAACAACCCTCTTTCGGGTTCTAACCTTCTCTCTGCACCTTCATCTTATTTCCTTTCAAACCGTTCTATTGCAGCTACTGTAGACGGTCATTGTTTATCCACTAAGTCTATCAATAGCGATGTACCTCAGCGTTCTGTCTTATCACCCACTCTCTTTTTATAATTCCTTACTGATCTGAGTCTAAGTCAATGCCTTATCCACTCTTACACTGATGATTATTCCCTGCATTTTTCAAGGTCGTTCATTAGACGTATAACTCAACAGGAACTAAGTGATTCACAGAGAGATTCCACAGAGCGCCTAACTTCTTATCTTTCTATAATTTCTGATTGGGGCAAAGCAAACCTTGTTTTGTTCAATGCCCCCAAAACGCAATCTCTTCTCATATATATTCGACATACCTTCCAAACAAGTATCCTCTCTTCTTCAATGATACTCACCTGTCTCTGTCTTCTACTATTTTTGGACTATCCTTTACTAAAAATGTGAACCAGAAATTTCACATCTCATCTGTTGCTAAACTAGCTTCTAAGGTATTAGGTGTCCTGTGGCGTCTGCATCCATTTTATTCTCCCTCCCAGCTGCTTGCTCTGTACAGGGGCCTTACCTACCAATGTATGGGGTATGTCTTTCATGTTATGGGGGGCTCCACTCATACAGCTCTCTTAAACAGGGTAGAGTCAAAAGCTTTTCGTCTCATCAACTCCCCTCTTCTAACTAACTCATATTAATCTTTAAATCACCACCGCAATGTTGCCTTTCTTGCTATCTTCTACCGTTATTTTCATGGTAACTGCTCTTCTGAACTTACTAACTGCATGCCTCCCCCCCTCCCGTGGCCTTGCTGCATAAGTCTTTCTACTCATTCTCATCCCAATTTTATCCATCTTCTTAATGCAAGAGTTACCAGTATCTTCACTCTTTCATCCTTTTCAATGGTAAACTCTGGAACTCTCTTCTTGTTTTTAATTTTTCATTTTCCTACTACTTAATATTTTTCAAGAGAGGAATTTCAAGACACCTCCAGAACTAAATCTGCCCACCTGCCTTCCTATATTCTTTTACAATCTTATTTATAAGGACTGTCAACTTAGCGGGCTTTCTGTTACTTTTTTTTTTTTTGCTGTCTGCCAGTCCTATGTGATGCAAAAAAAAAAAAAAAACTCCCATGGCCTTGCTGATCCAGCTTGGTGCCCCATTGTGCAGGTTCTTGTCCATTCTGTCACTAGTCATTAGTACCACTCATCTTGATGAGTGACAACGGCGGGAGACAACGACGCAGAGGAATTGTTAAATATAATCCAGGATAACTTCCTAAGCCAGGCAATCAAGGAGCCTACTAGAGGAGATAATATTCTAGATTTATTACTGACAAACAGGGAAGATTTAGTTACAGAGGTGGAGGTTGGTGGAAAGTTAGCTAACAGCGACCATTATGAAATCAGATTTTGCTTAAAATGGGAAGTTGGAAAAATAAGTGTCAATAAACAAAGAGTACCTAATTTCAGAAAGGCCAATTATGCAGGATTAAGAAGACACCTGGAGGGGATTAATAAGGGGTGTGGGATGGAGGGGAAGAAATGTTCTAAGGTCAGGGCGGTGACAGCTGGAAAGGCCAATAATGAAGGATTAGGAAGACACCTGGAGGGGATTATCGGGGGTGGGTGGGATAGAGGGTAAGGAATGTTCCAAGGTCAGTGCAGTGGCAGCTGGAAAGGCCAATTATGTAGGATTAGAAAGACACCTGGAAGTGATTAACGGGGGGAGTAGGATAAAGGAATGTTCCAAGGTCAGCGCGGATAAAGCTGGAAGTGAGGTCGGGGCGGAGGGGGATTATACCGTATTTGTAAGGAATTTGATTGAAGGACAGAAAAAAAATATTCCTTATAGGGCGATAAGGTCAAGGAAGAGTGACCCGAAATGGATGACCACTAGTTTAAAACACAACATTGGAGTAAAAAGAAACATGTATTTAAGGTTCAAGGCTGGATAGGTGAGCAAAGAACAGTATAACGTGATGGCGAGGACAGTGAAGAGATTAAAAAGAGTAGCTAAGAACAATTATGAGATTAAAGTAGCAGGGCAGGCAAAAAGCAACACAAAGGGGTTCTATCAGGTATATAAAACCAAGACAAGGGAATTAGTGGGGCCGTTAAGATAAGAGCAAGGTGAGGTTTGAAATACGGATGAGGATATGTTTAAAAAATCTATATTATTATTTCTTAAGTGTTTTTACTGAGGAGGATACACAGACAATACCTGAAAGTGAACAGATGTTCAAAGGAAGCGATGAGGAGAAACTCAAAGATATTGTGATAACTAGGGAAATGGTGGAAGAGGGTATAGATAAAATGAAGAATTTTAAATCGCCAGAACCAGATGAAGTGTATCCCAGAGTATTAAAAGAATGCAAAGAGGTTGTTAGTGGGTCGTTAGAGCACATTTTAGGAAATCGGTTGGGATAGGCAATGTGCCGTTATTGTGGAGGAAAGGAAATATAGTCCCCATATTTAAGAAGGGAGACAGAGGACTAAAGTCAAATTATCGACCCGTAAGTCTAACGTCAGTGGTAGGTAAATGATTGGAATCTATTATTGCAAAAAAACATTAGAGAGCACTTAGATAAACATAGTTTGATCAATGATTCACAACATGGATTCACCAAGGGTTGGTCATGTCTCACCAATTTATTGAGTTTTTATAGGAAAGTTTATGAGACGGCAGATAATGATAAGGATTATGATATAATATACCTGGACTTTAGTAAGGCATTTGACAAAGTACCACACAAGCGACTCTTAAATAAGGTTAAGGCTCATGGAATAGATGGGAAGGTTCTTCGTTGGATCAGAGCTTGGCTAAGTAATAGGCAACAAAGGGTTACAATTAATGGTTCTAAATCTGAATGGGGCCAGGTGACAAGTGGAGTTCCACAAGAGTCTGTTTTGGGTCCATTACTATTTTTGATTTACATCAACGACTTGGATAGTGGGATTAGCAGTGATATCAGCAAGTTTGCTGATGATACTAAGGTAGATAGGATTATTGGATCACAGTCTGATGTAAACATATTGCAGGGAGACTTAGATAAACTTAATGAGTGGGTAGTCAGATGGCAGATGGAATTTAATATTGATAAGTGCAGCGCTATGAATGTTGGTAGAAAAAACCCTGGTAATAGATACACCATACGCAATGTATCGCTGAAAAGATCAGAAGGTGAAAAAGATCTTGGAGTGAGGGTGAGCCTAGACCTCCGACCTAGGAAACAATGTATTGAAGCTAGAAATAGAGCTAATAGAGTGTTAGAATTCATTACCAGAAGTGTTAAAAGTAGAAGTGCAGAAGTTATTCTAAAGCTTTATCTGGCTCTAGTCAGACCTCACCTAGACTATGCAGTTCAGTTTTGGCCTCCATATTACAGGATGGATATAGCCTTGTTAGAATCAGTGCAGAGAAGGATGACCAAAATGATACAAAGGATGGGTAACTTTAGTTATGAGAAGAGATTGAAGTTATTAAAGTTACACTCACTCGAGAGACGCAGAGTAAGGGGCGATCTGATAGAAGTTTTTAAATGGATAAAGGGATTTTATAAAGGAGAGGTAGGAAAAGTTCTTACGGCTATTAACCAGGGTAGAACAAGAAGTAACGGATTCAAGCTGGAAGGGCGTAGATTTAGAAAGGAAATAGGGAAAAACTGGTTCACAAATAGGGTGGTGAATGATTGGAATGGACTCAGTAGACAGGTAGTTAGTGCGGAGTCATTGGGGAGCTTTAAAGAGGGGTTGGATAGGTTCATGAATGGGGATGGAAGGTGGATGTAGGTTACTGTTATGGTGGATGCTGTTAGGTGACAGGAACTACCACGTGTAGGCCTCGCGGCCTCTTGTAGCTTCCTTATTTTTTTATGTTCTTATGTTGATCCACATCTGACTTCCTGATCATAGGGACTGAAGACCCTATGTTCTCAGACCATTCAGGTCTGAGAACTAAATTCCTTCATAACCATATAAATTCAGTACCATTACTCCCATGAACAAATGGCATGTAACCAATGTACATATTAAATTTTGTAATTTAATTTGTTTATATATTTCAAGAACTATTTTGCACTTATGTAGTTTTATGAGATCGTGTGGTAGACTGTATATCATTATGTGTCACGTCTGTCTGAAGTTATGCATGCTATTAACCCGTGGGCTGCGGTATGCCTTCCGGAAGGCACTCCTGAGCGACTGCAGCATGACCTTCTGGAAGCGCGATTTTCAAGTGCATACAAAAACCGCACCAACTTTTGTAGAAGTCTACAAACTGTGTTACGTGTAGGCTGCGATGTCAGCCCTCGATATCACACACCACCATCTGCCTAACTACGCTGTACGCAGGGATATCACTCCTTGGGTTTTTCCCAAGATCTTGGGATTTAGGCCATGGCCTGGGGATATTTTTTGTCTATCTTGGGATTTTTGGAGGGATTATTCAAGTATTTCTCCAGTAGTTTATCTCAAGGTAAGCATATGTAAGGTATTTAGTTTCCGTACTTTGTTATTTACTCTCTACGTACGCCATATTTTGTGGTGTATATTCCTCACAAGAGCCTTCTTATACAAGTTTATACACATAAAGAGCCATCAGTGTTTTATAGGCGAAATATAGAGCGCTTTGTATTATCAATTACCCCATACTCCCTCCACCACTTACTCCACCACCCCAACCAGGGATGCCACTCTATATTTTCAGAAATCCCAAGACTGCTCCCCCAAAAATCCCAGGATCAACAAAAATATACCAAGGTCTTTGAAAAAACATTGAAACTGAATCTTAAATATGGTACACATGCTTATCTTGAGATAAACTACTGGAGAAATACTTGAATAATCCCCTCAAAATCTTGGGAAAAATCCCATGGAGTGGCATCCCTGACCCCACCTCAGTAGTCTCTCGCAAGCGGTTTGGTGCCATTCGCACCAGATATTTCAACTCCTGACCACAACCACACCACAACCCCATACGTTTGGGATAGAAATAGATATATTGCCGGATGCGGATTTTTACTACTTTGACGTTGATGTGATTTTCATCCAATTCTGTAATGGTCACTGCTCACTTTGCCGCACTGAGGGCCGGGAAAAATTCACAGCTCCCGCAGTCCCCGGGTTAATGAAAAAAAATCATTCATGTCAATACAAGGGTAGTGCATAAATATTTCTATGTAGCAAGTCAAATTTTTGTAATTTTGAACTTGGTATTTCATTAGCATGAACCCTAGTTATCTTGCCAAATTGATAAATACTTTTTTTTTTCAGGGCCCTTAAGTGACAGGAATATTGATAGTGAATCAATGACCTCTGAACAGAAAGAAAGCTTTTGGGAGAGTCTACAAGAAGAATGGGAGAAAATAGCGAGAGATGATGATTTAGAGGAACATCCATGGCTCGCAGCCTTCAACTCTACAGCCTTTCAGCCTTATAAGGTGTGTTGCAACTCTACATTTGTTTTTATTCTTATATGACGTTCAGGATGTTTTAGATTTGAATATATTTTATGTAGTAGAAGAATATTCTTGCTATGTAGTATGGTCGGTTTCTTTCAACCATTTCAGTACTGGCATTGGCTGAATGGTCATATTGGGTATTAGTCAGGGCCCTTTGGGAAATTTTGGTTCAAATTCTTCCAAAAGCACAAACTTTGGCCCAGATGTTACCCATGCCATACTCTTTTGATTTTTGACGGGCGCCAAGACGGGCGCCCCCCGGGGCAACCACATTGGCGAAATACTAATTGGCTGCCACCCGGATTAGAGGAAAATATGTCAAATAATCAAAAGGATTGGAACCTTGTATGATACCATTTTTCAGGGGTTTTCGAGGTCGAAGAATCCAATTCTGATGTTATTTTCATGATTTGAGGTGAAGGTCACCCCTTAAGGTCATCTTAAAGGTCATTTTAGGATCAAAATAGTCATTTTTATTGTTTTTGTAAAGATTTACAAGCAGTACCTCATTTTATCTTCCTCCGGGTAGGGTAATCTAACCCTGACCTTGATGTGATTTTTCAAGATAATATTACATGCTAGGGTCATTTATTATAGAGATCCCATGAACCAGAAATTAAGCAGAGGTCGTCATATGCATTAATAGGTAAAAACGAGATGAGTTAGAATCATAAATGATACCACTTATATGTGATTTACGGTATAGGACAATCCTATTCTAAAGTTATTTCGATGGTTCGAGGCCATATTTTGCCACCCCACTTAAGGCTCAAAGGTAAAAAACTGCAGTTTTCACTAATAAAACACAAACATTCAGGAAACATTTTATTAAAGTACTTCAGAAATAACATTGCAGACAAATTAATGTAACTACATCTGCAAACAAAATAATGTAATTACTAAAAATATTGTAACTATGCAGCATTGCATGACTAATTGCTTTCAAATATTGAAAATACAAAAAATGCAAAGACAATTTAGCAACAATAAGTACATTGTAACAATGATTGTCAGTGATTGATATTGCTTCCTATGTGTCTCTGGCGTATTCTCTATGAATCATTGTTATCGCCATCATTGTTAGTGCACCCTCCTTCGCATTGGCAGAGGACCGTACATCGGACACCAGCACGGTTGCATTTACACCTTCCCATGCAGCCCTTTTTGCAACCACAGTGCAGGAGAATGGCACATGCCACTGAAGCATCGCTGAGTTTGGTCCATAATGGTTGCCAGTTATTGCTGCCATCCTTTTGCCAGCCCCAGTCACTGAAATCGGGGATTTCCTGTTGGCCTGATTCCAGTAGAAACTCGCCTGTAGTAGAGCTCGCTTCACATGCGGACCACCGCGGCTTGGGTAGGTAGGATGTTTTCCAGTGATCTGCTTCCAGTGGTGAAGAGACGATGCCTTGCTTTGTTGACACTGGCTGTATCACAACTCTTGCTGCACATTAGTATGACAAACCTACCTTTCAATCTGCTGCATGTGTATGGACTCGAGCATGTAGAGGTCAGGGTCCTGTGTGAGAGCCACTAGTGTGTCGGTGAGGTCAGGTAAGCTGGTCCAGGCCGCCCAAGCAGTCTTCTTACCACATCCAAGAATCTGTGAAGTTGTGTCACAGCCAGTTAGGCTGTGGAAGAGGGGTATGTGCCAAGGACTTTGACGGACCAAGATTGGAGCAGATAGTATGGACTGGAATGTCACGGTACTTTTTTCCAGTTCCGAAGCCCACCCAGAGCTCTGATAGGCCAAAGGTCTCAAAATACCTGACTGCCAAAACTACGACATTAATGTCCACTCTGTGAACATACATAGGCTGTTATATGGCCCTGGTGTCAGCCTCGTTATAGTTGCTTGGCTGAAGTGTAGTAAGGTCTCAATGTCGGTTGGAGAGCACGGTTTTGAAGTGGGTACTGAGGAGGAGCTTTCCACCCATGTCAGTCTTTTGCCCCATATCCAGTCCATACAAGTGTTGAAAAGTGATGGGGCAAGGACACACCCTTGCCTCACTGCTGTATTCACAGGAAAAAAACTGCATACACCTCCCGCACACTGAACTCAGTCCCTCATTACAGGCCCTCACTCTCAGTCCCACATTACAGGCCAGTCAGTAGACCAACAGTCCTAGCAGGAATCCTGCCAAGCCGCAGAAGATCCCAAAGTGACTCATGATGCACTGAGTCAAGCGACTTGTTGAGGTCAATATACAGTACCCTCCCGAGCTTCACGCTATGCGAGTTTCGCGATCCTTGAGTTTCGCGCTGAGTCCTAAATTCTTACCATCCTGACTTTCGCACATTATCTCCCCAAGTTTCGCGCTGCTTCGTACACGTTTTTTTTTTATTCCTTCTTTTTTTCTTTGTGTGTGTATGTGCCTATAGCGCCGTTTGGCAGTGACCTCCAGGGGAGGATGGTAGGCCCTGTAATCGAGGGCTGTAATGGTTGGCCCTTGCCCGTGGTGGCGCAGGCAGGATTTTTATAAGAGTTAATGGGCTGCATTAGTAGAAGCGAAATTGGATTAGCTTTCCATTGATATATTTCGTTTTCTGATAAATAAATTAGCACCATGCATAAATTAGCGTTAACTAAATAAATATCATCATCAATCGGGGTATAAGCTATCGCGCCACCCTCAGTACTCACTGATTGTATAAGCGACCGGGCGAGGCTCTCTCCGACGACCTCCGCTCCCGCACACCACAGTCACCGTTCCTCTCACGCACACAGTAGTAGCTACAGCTCGTTATTATTACTATGTTTGCAGTGTTTAAGCTCTGTATTAAACTGCAGTGAGAATTGGCTAGTCTTTAAGAATTGTAGACATGGGTAGAGTGATTAAATATACTTTTCAAGCTCACAAGGTAGTGGTATATATCACTGGCGTAATAAGCCTGGAAGATTACCACCAAGCAGAGTCGTAATGTCCTTTCATTTGTGCCGCGGTATGTTATATGGATCTATATTCCCTATTTCCTTAATTTTTCAATGTAATGAGGAATAGATCCAGTCCAACATCTGGAGGACATAGTCTGACAGATGAACACCATCAATCACTTTCCCAGCCCTCTAAAAAGAGATTAGTAAGCGTACATGTACCGCGTTTACAGGGGAGGTAATGCCCTTTGTTTACATCACCGCACGGCCACTGTCAGCCAGCCAGCCATGTGCTCGGGGCAGACCACTCGGCCACCGCCTCTCCCAGCGGTGATCCAAAAGTGCCTTTCTGTTGGTCTGTTTCCATTTTCTTTGGCATATCGTATAACTTTTACCTTGTATGCGATAGTACATGGAGGTCCCGAAGATACGAGCAGTTAGGTTCCACCTGGCATAATCGTAAAGCGAAATCTCGTATAGCGAAATACACAACTAATGGTAAAATATAGGTTTGGTTCCAGGACCCCATCAAAGACGTTTTTCAAACTAAAATAAACTACCAAACACAACAAACACACAGCGTCTATATTACCCACACTGTACTACCTATTCTGTAGAAAAAGAATT
Organism: Chionoecetes opilio; assembly: GCA_016584305.1. Lineage (NCBI taxonomy): Eukaryota > Metazoa > Arthropoda > Malacostraca > Decapoda > Majidae > Chionoecetes > Chionoecetes opilio. The sequence goes on along the minus strand of JACEEZ010000959.1, from coordinate 251,317 downwards.
CTGAAAGAGAAAATAGCACACAAAATAACATAACTGCACATTAATTAAACATAAAACATGCATAACAAGCAAAAATGACGTTGTACTGTAGGGGACGCGCCGAGTGATACAAGAGAGGGTAGTGTAGGGGTCCCAAGGTTGGGGCCGCACACCTGGCTAATTACCCCTAAAGGTCAGGCCGCGCCATATGCTTAATTACCCTTCAGGTCATGCCTTGCTAGGGGTGACCTGACTGGGGTCAACCAAACCCCCTTTGTCCAGCCCGGGAGTCCTGTATTCAGGCAGTTACCTACCTACCAAGACAGAGGCAACACATCACTCCTCTCCCTGTGTTCCTCGTGGCATCACTCCGCTGTACTTACCTACATTCCCGCCGTAATAAACTTGTGTGTGAACGCTGTGTTAGGTAGGTAAGGGACAAGGGAGGGGTGCGCAGACCTCTTCCACTGCCCACAAACTCTTCTCTGCGCAACTGAATCATTGTACATCATCATACAGCCTAGATGCATACGTGGTAGGGCACGCATTTTGAACTTGGTAATTTTACTCACCCCAGTTTGAATGTCGTAGCATTGGATTTTCGATCTCGTATATTGAAAATAAACCCTAATTTACTCAGCTCGTATCATTGATTTCTCGTATACCGAATGCTCGTATAACGGGACCTCCCTGTATTAGTAAATAGTTTTGATGAATTCGCTATGGGTGATAATTTCCAGGACTGAAAAGAGCTTCAGATACGTGTGACAGCCTAGTGGTAAATGATACTTCAATACTAGCAGACGATAGATGGCGCTGTTGGCGGCAATCGCGGCCATCTGCCGGCAAAAAGGGGAATGTAAACATACCAGCGTGAGGACAGATTACGTTGTTGATTTGAATGTCTTATGGTATTTGAAATACTTGTAACAGGTAAGTACTGAGGTACTGAGTACTGAGGAAGTACTACAACATTCGTCTTGGAAGACCATTAGTATTTTTCAGGGAATTTTTTTGGGGAAAACGTTAGTCTTATAAGCTTTAAAATATGGTACTACGCCTCGTACCGGACTAAATAAGCATTTTTACAGTGTTTTCAATACCTTAGTTTCGCGATCCTCGGGTTTAGCGCTATGCCTTGTGAAGAAAGCAAGCACGAAACTCGGGAGGGTACTGTAGGCTGCAAGCATCCCCTGTCGAAACTCACGTCTGCGCTCCACCAGGACATGAAGCGCTAGGATATGGTCCGTTGTTGACTTTCCAGGCGTGAACCCAGACTGCTCAGGTCTCTGATGCTTTAGCAGATGACTGTTAATCAGTGTCAGCAATAGATGGGCAAGCACCTTGCCTGGCACGCTGAGCAGTGTAATACCGCGATAATTGTTGCAGTCCTAATGGTCCCATTTCCCTTTCCAGATAGGGACGACCAGCCCCCTTTTCCAGTCAGGTGGAATGGTACCTGATTGCCATACGGCAGTCAAGACAGCATGCAACTCGCTGATCATGGCCTCACCCCCAGCTTTGAGTAACTCTGCACTGATATTACAAACATCAGCTGCATTTTCACCCCTTAACTTTGCTACAGCCTCTCTTACTTCGTCAAGAGAGGGTGCAGTTTCGTCAATGGGAGGATCGGCATCCACTGCCTGTAACCCAGTGGTGTGAAGCTGCCAAATTGGAGGGTCCACTGTGGACAACTGCCCAAAGTACTCAGCCCAACGAGTCATCTACCCATCCATGTCTGATACGAGGCGCCCATCTGCTCCTCGGATAGCACTCGCCCGAGATGGACACTTGGAGCGAAGCTTCTTCAGGGCTCGGAACAGTAGTAAAGGATGAAAAATCTAAATGGAGAAAGGTATTTAGTGGGGTACCACAAGGATCAGTTTTGACACCAATATAACCCCGTCTCTCTCCCACCCATCGTCTCCATATAAAAAGAAGCATGTGAAAAAGTTGGAGAGGATACAGAGAATGGCAACAAAGATGGTACAAGAACTTACTTATGAGAAAAGGTTGAGAGATAAACTTACCTACAGTAGAGCAAAGAATGGAAAGAGGAGACTTAATAACAAATTTTATACTGATAACTAAGATGGAAGAAACAGACAATAAGAGACTACTGACTTAGAAGCAAAGAGAAGGTCGATACACAAGAGGACATACAAAATAATTAGGAAAAGGGTGATGCCTGAACAACATAAAGAAGTACAGTTTCCCTCATAGAAATGTAGATGTTTGGAATGGACTAAATGAGGAGGTGATATCGCCAAAGAATTTACACCAGTTGAAAGAAAGACTGGATAATTGTAGATAGGGAGATGCCACCACACGAGTGTAGCTCAGGCCCTGTAAACCACAACTAGGTAAATATGGAAGTAAAATTGGAGACATTTGAAGGAGGAAATGAAAATTGTTTGGGGGATAGATTGTTGAAACTGACAGTTGAAAACACAATGACTCAGTAGGTGACAGAAAACACAAGATATAGGGGAGATGACGAACCAGCAAGACTTGACCTAGTGTTAACAAAAGGTATAGACCTAGCAAATGAGATAAATTATGGGTACCCCATTGGAAAGAGTGACCATGTAATAAGAACATACGAACATAAGAAAATAAGGAAGCAACAAGAGGCCGAGAGACCTACACGAGGTAGTTCCTGTTACTTAACACTACCTACATCCACCTTTCATCCCCATCCATGAATTTATCTAGCCTCCTTTTAAAGCTCCCTAATGACTGCACTAACTACCTGTCTACTGAGTCCATTCCAATCATTTACCACCCTATTTGTGAACCAGTTTTTCCCTATTTCTTTTTCAAATCTACGCTTTTCCAGCTTGAATCTGTTACTTCTTGTTCTACCCTGGTTACTAGTCGTAAGAACTTTTCCTACCTCTCCTTCATTATATCCCTTTATCCACTTAAAAACGTCTATCAGATCGCCCCTTACTCTGCATCTCTCGATTGAGTGTAAATTTAATAGCTTCAATCTCTTTTCATAACTAAAGTTACGCATCCCATGAATCATTTTGGTCATCCTTCTCTGCACTGATTCTAACAAGGCTGTCTATATCCATCCTGTAATATGGAGACCAAGACTGAACCGCAGTCTAGGTGAGGTCTGACTAGAGCCAAGTATAGCTTTAGAATAACCTCAGTACTTCTACTTTTAACACTTCTGGTAATGAATCCTAACACCCTATTAGCTCTATTTCTAGCCTCAATACATTGCTTCCTAGGTCAGAGGTCTGAGCTAGCGGCTAGTAACCAGGGTAGAACAAGAAGTAACGGATTCAAGCTGGAAAAGCGTATATTTAAAAAAGAAATAGGGAAAAACTGGTTCACAAATAGGGTGGTAAATGATTGGAATGGACTCAGTAATCAGGTAGTTAGTGCCGAATCATTAGAGAGCTTTAAAAGGAGGCTAGATAAATTCATGGATGGGGATGAAAGGTGGATGTAGGTAGTGTTAAGTAACAGGAACTACCTCATGTAGGTCTCACGGCCTCTTGTAGCGTCCTTATTTTCTTATGTTCTTATGTTCTCACCCTCATTCCCAGATCTTTCTTACCTACTGATCTTTTCAGTGATACATTGCATATAGTGTATCTATTACCAGGGTTTTTTCTTCCAACATTCATAACGCTGATCTTAGAAATGGAGATGGCAAAGGACATAAAGGAGGAAGATGAATCGTACAAAAGGATCAGAAGAGACTTTGGGAAAACAAACATGGAAGAACTGAATAAATTCTTTTAAGAAATTGACTGGGAAGAAATGAAAGGAGTGAATGATGTGCAAGTCAAATATGACATTTTTCTGGGCATACATTAGAGAGGAGTTGAAAAACATGTTCCACCATGTTCCACACCAAGAGAAAAAGGAGAGCAAGAATGGTTTAATGGAAGATATGAGAGGGCACAGAGAATAAGGGATGAGGCATGGAAAAAAGTGAAGAGAAATCGGACACAAAGAAATATAGAAAACTATAAATTAGGAAGAAAGAGGAAGTATGGAATTAGGAAGTATTTGTGCATAAAGAGAGTGGAAGAGAAGAGTTGTGAGAAGGATATACCGTATTTTACGGCTTAATAAGACGCTGCATCTTTTCAAGATGCAACCTGATTTTGGAATGAAATTTCTAAGAAAAAAATATAAAAAAACATTTACTACCGTTAGGCGGTAGTAAAATCTACCGATTTTCTCGGTAGACGGGGTCCGAAGTGGCTTTCTCCTGCTCTTTTCCCATGTTATTTGGCGTATTGTACAACTTCTAGCTTGTATGCGATAGTATAAGTAAATAGTTTTGATGAATTCGCCATAGGTGATAATTTCCAGGACTGAAAAGAGCTTGTGACACGTGTGACAGCTTGGTGGTAAATGATGCATCAACACTAGCAGACGATATTTGGCGCGGTTGGCGCCAGTCTTTTGAGGCGAAACTGCTCCCGCCAGTACCTTAGTAAACATCACAGCGTGAGGACAGATTAGTTGATTTGAATGTCTTATGGTATTCAAAATACTTATAACAGGTAAGTAATGAGGTTACATCATATAAGAGGCTGATTTGAATAGCTACCTAAGCTAACCTCCTACAACATTTGTCTTGGAAGACGCATGAGTATTTTTCAGGGTATTTTTTAGGGGAAAAAATGTCATATAAGCCATAAAATTCGGTAGTTGAAAAGTGTAGGGAAGAACCCAAATTGTTTTACAGATTTATCAATGGAAGAATCAAGCGTAAGGAAAAAGTAGTGAGACTGAAAGAAGGAAATATAATATATGAAGATCCAAAGATAATGAGTGAAATTTTAGATATAAATATTCAGCAAGTATTCACAAAAGAATCAAAATTCAACAAACTGCAGGGAATGGAAGAAGTCCTAAAGGAGTGGAAAATAAAAATAAAGAAGGGGGAAGTTTGTGAATTGTTGAAGTAATTGGAGGAGAGAAAAGTAATAGGACCAAACGGAGTGTCAGGTTATGTTTTAAATGAGTGCAGAAAGCAGTTGGTCGAACCAATATATGATATAATAAAGTGCTCATTAACAACGGGAAAAGTGCCAAAGGAGTGGAAGAGAGCAGATATAGGGCCAATACACTAGTGCCTCACGTATTTGGGCCCTCATTATTCGGACCTCCATCTGGAGGGGTCATCCACCAAAAATACTGTAAACCCAATAAAATTGAAATCATTAAATAAAAATGAGTATGTACAGCTTATTTGAATCACGCACCAGTCTGTACTGTGTGGGAGGATGGGGGTGCCGCAGATGTATACGTGATAACTTAGTCACGCTCTTGTTGTCTTGTGGTAAACATCTCTGTACCCGGTCTGTTTGGACAATGGCACGCTTTTGTGGTCCGGAGTTTGTGGCTTTTGGGGCTGTTCCTGGCCTCCTGGAGGTACTGTTGTTCCTCTGCTTTGTCATGGCTGTATTCCTGATGGCTCCCCCACCTGTAAAGCGATCAAAGAAGGTATTGTCTTTGGAGGTGAAGCGGGAAATTCTTCAAAGGATTGACGAAGGTTGGTCTAGTTCTAGGATCATGGCACACTATGATCTTGCTAAGTCTACTCTTTCTGATATTAGGAGATAAAAAGATAAGCTCTTTGGTTATTCTGTTGGGTTTTATTTTGCTTTTAAGACCGGAAGAAAGGGCATAAGGAAGATTATGGCTAAACCAAAGTCAGTGGAATTAGATCAATGTGTTAAGCAGTGGTTCTTGCAACAACGTGCTAGTGGTGGGATGGTTAATGGTACTGAGATGAAGATGGTTGCTGAGAAATGTGCTAGAGAGATAGGTCTGACAAATTTCTAGGCATCTGAAGGTTGGCTGTATCATTTCAAACCTCGACATGGTCTTACCAAGCGTAAGTCTTACGGTGAAAGCTTGGATGCCTCGGAAGAGCATGCAGAGGAATTTCAGCAGACATTGAAGGATCTAATCAAGAAGGAAATTTTTTTACTTGAGCAAATCTACAATGCTGACGAAACAGGCCTTTACTATCGCTCAATTCCCGAGAATACTCTGGCTAGTGAGAAGGAGAAATCTGTACCCAGTCGCAAGCTGTGCAAGTCGCGCGTGTCTGTTATGTGTTATGCTAACACTGCAGGCACTCACCGCCTGACTCTTGTGGTGATAGGCAAGGCAAAATAGCCGCTTTGTCTCCGTGGGATAATGAATAATCTCCCAGTTGTTTATGAACATTTGAAGAAGGCTTGGTTTACTGCCAAGATCTTCAAGGATTGGTTTTATAAACATATGGTGAAATATTATTCGTTTTCGGATGGAAGTCCTGCACTACAGCCATGACCGAGTCTGAGCTCTCCTTCTCCTCAATAATGCACCCGCGCATCCTGTCGCGAGTGAGTTGGTTGGTGATAAAGGTCGTATCAGGGTCATGTATTTGCCTCCTAATACAACTTCACTCATTCAACCAATGGACCAGGGTATTATCGTGGCTATGAAACGGCTGTACCGGCGGAGGTTTTTAGAGCAGGTAATGGTGGTGATTGGCGAGGAAGACAGTGATGTTGGCCAGCTGACACTCGACAACCTGCGCAAGTATGATCTCAAATCTGTCATTTTCAACCTGGCTCGTGCTTGGAAGGATGTTTCAGCCAGCACCCTGTCTAATGGCTGGAATCGTCTGATTTGTGGCACTGATCCAGTGATTGAATTTGAGGGATTTGAGACTGCTAACTTTCACCGCCACATTGTGCAGGCTGGGAAGACAGCGACCGAAAATGTTAGTGATTGGTTGGATGGTGATGAAGGTGACCCTGGGTGTCAAAAACTGACGGTCGCTGAGGTTGCAGATTTGGTTTCACACCCGGATCAACAAGACTCTAGGGACGATGACGTACTGCCACTCAACTAACGGCATCTGCCATAAGGCAGGAAGCATACACACTAGTTCAGTATTTGGAGCACCCAAATACTGAAGCTGAACTACGTGTTTTTGCTACTTCTCAACGGGAGATCCATGATAAAATTCCTGCAACCCAGAGTCGCTGGACACTACGTCAGACAACCATAGACACCTTCCTTAAACCAGCTCCCTCTGGTCTTTTATCTTGACTATCTTCTAAAATCCCACCTTCGTCTCCTCTACCTATGGCTGCCTCACCATCCTCACCTTTTGCAGGCCATACAGGAATAGTCAGTCCAATGAAAAGTGACTCCGAATCTCCGGATTCACCACTGATTTTGATCGTGAGTATAAGTGAGGGGGAAGTGGAGGTGGCTTTATAAGCTGCCACAAGTCGCCACTAGACCACACAGGAATTATCATCAGGATGGCATCAGAGGTGGTGAGTGTAAATACTGTACTGTACTTTACAGTAGTGTACACTAGTGATACCTGTACAGTACTGTATTGTGTATTTTTACTGTACAGTACCCTCCCGAGTTTCACGTTATGCGAGTTTCGCGATCCGCGAGTTTCGCGGTGAGTCCTAAATCCTTACCATCCCGACTTTGGCGTATTATCTCCTCGAGTTTTGCGCTGCTTCGTACACTTTTTTTTTTTTTTTTTTTTTTTTTTTTTCTTTCTTTTTGTGTGTGTGTTTATGTGTACCTACAGCGCCGTTAGACATAGACCTCCAGGGGTGGGATGGTAGGCCCTGGAGGTTCCCTCGAGGGCTGTGATGGTTCGCCCTCGCCCGTGCTGGCGCAGGCAGGATTTTTATAGTGACGCTTGTGATTAGAGGTTCATGTCGCCCCCCTGTGTCCCCCGATGCACTCGCAATCGTAGGTAGAGTTAATGGGTAGCATGTGGGTGTTCTTAGGCCACTCACAGTGCAGAGAAAGATTTTATACCTTACGGTAATATCAAGATCAAGTATCAAGTATCGCTAAAGAGGTAAATAGTCGCATGTACAGATGGAAGAATGGTGTTAGCAAGACGTGTGTGATGTGTGAGATAGGAGTGGATGAAACTGTGGAGTACTTGATGCTGGAATGTGAACGGTATGAGTATGCTAGAACAAAGATGTTGGAGGTAGTGATAGGAGAAGTCGAAGTGGAAGAATGGTGAGAGATGAGAGACAGGAGTGTGGAAAGGCAGATGAAATACCTGCTGGGGTTGTGTGCTGAGTGGAGGAGTGACAGTCGTGTGGCTGAAAGTGTAAAAGAATTCTTGGAGAATTCTTGGAGAGCACGCATGAGAGAGAATGAGAGGCAGGGGGCAGGTATGGATGTGATGCAGAGAGAGGAATGAGGGGAAAATGAAACACCTAGTTTTGCTTTTTTCCCAACAGAATATTACGTGTGTGGGAGAACGCCGGACCAAAGGCTTCACCGACAGCATTAGCTGGGTGACTCCCAACTCAAGCTCAAGCTCGTAGGTCCTCTCCTCTCCTCTCCTCCTCTTCCTCCTCTCCTGACCTCTAGTTTTGGCCGACTACCCCGGGAGGTGGGTCACAAACCCCCGGCTAACAACCGGTACCCATTCACTGGTGGATGGACAGGGGCTCGGGGCACTTTTAGGGTATTTTTGGGGGGAGAAAGTGACTAAATAAGCATTTTTACAGTGTTTTCAATACCCGAGTTTCGCGATCCTCAAGTTTAGCGCTATGCCTTGTGAAGAAAGCAAGCGCCAAACTCGGGAGGGTACTGTAGATTTATTTATTTACATGATTTATCTTATGTTTATTGATATTTACATGACTTAGAAATGTTCTATATTTACCTAGAATTATGTTTAGATTTTTTTTTATATTTTTTTTTATGGGTATCCCCGCATTATTCGGACCCTTGCATTACATGAACCACTCCTTGACCCATTAGTCCGAATACACGAGGTACTACTGTATCTAAAAATGGGAAGAAGGATGAACCATTAAATTATAGACCAGTGTCATTGACTAGCACAGTATGCAAGGTATGTGAGAAAATAATAAAACAGCCATAGACGGAATATTTGGAAAATGAAGGTATAATAACAGACCAGCAGTATGGTTTTAGGAAAAGGAGGTCATGTGTGACCAACTTAATAAGCATTTACTCAAGAGTAATTCATACAACACAGGAAAGAGATGGATGAGTAGATTGTGTATATCTAGATCTTAAAAAGGCATTTAATGAGGTTCCCCATGAGAGGCTACCTTGGAAATAGGAAAATATAGGAGGAATTTAAAGGGATGATCAAAACATGGATGGAAAGTTAAGTGAAAAGAAGAGAAATGTTAATAATAGTAAAGGATGAAAAATCTGAATGGAGAAAGGTATTTAGTGGGGTACCACAAGGATCAGTTTTGGCACCAATAATGTTCATGATTTATATCAATGACATGACTGATGAAATAAAAAGTTATATAAGTTTGTATGCGGATGATGCAAAATTATTAAAAGAAATAGAAAGCTATAAAAATTGTGAAACTAAAAAATGACCTGAACAAGATCTACTAATGAAGCAAAAGATGGGAAATATAATTTAATGTGAATAAGTCATGTGATTGAAATTGGAAAAAGCGAAAAGTGATATTAGTGGTCATATAAAATGGAAAATTAAGTCATTACTAAGGTTCATGAAGAAAAGGACCTAGGAGTGATAATGCAAAATAACCTACAACCAGAAAAAAAAAAAAAAAAAAAAATGTGGAGATACGTACAGGATGTTGAAGCAATTTTTAGTGGCATTTCATTACATGAACAAATATATGATGAGAAAGATAATTACTACAATGATCCGACCAAAAATGGAATATGCTGCCATTGTATGGTCCCCATATAAAAAGAAGCATGTGAAAAAGTTGGAGAGGATACAGAGAATGGCAACAAAGATGGTACCAGAGTTAGAAGAGCTTTCTTATGAGGAAAGGTTGAAGGAGATAAAGTTTCCAACAGTTGAGCAGAGAAGAGAAAGAGGAGACTTGAAAACAGTTTTTGAACTGATAACTACGATGGAAGAAACAGACAATGAGAGACTACTGACTTGGAAGCAACGAGAATGTCGATACACAATAGGATGTACACAAAAATTAGGAAAAGGGAGATGCCTGAACAACATAAAGAAGTACTGTACAGCTTCCCTAATAGAAATGTAGAAGTTTGGAATGGACTAAATGAGGAGGTGATATCCGCAAAGAATGTGCACCAGTTGAAAGAATGACTGGAGAAATGTAGATACGGAGACGGGACCACACGAGTGTAGCTCAGGCCCTGTAAAACACAACTAGGTAACTAGGTAAATACACACCAACTTAATGTCAATATGCTTTCACCACTTTTTTGGTTTGCTAAAGGAAATTATATTTTTCTGTTATCGCATTTTTGTATGGAAATGGGCTCCCCGTGACATTGCCTCTTTTATATAAATCTGGCACTGCAATTCTTACCTTTATAAGGTAAAGATTGCAGTGCCAGATTGATATAAAAGAGGAAATGCCACGGGGGGCCTATTTCCATAATAAAATGCGATAACAGAAAAATATAATTTCCTTTGGAAAAAAAAAAAGTGGTGATATCTAAGCATATTGACATTTTAATTTTAATGTCATTTTAATTTTAATTTTAAGCATATTAAAGGTGTCACCAGTATATTGGTTGGATTATTTATCTTGGAAAAATGAAAATCCATAATGGAAAAATCAGGAAAAAGTCAGGGAATTTCGTTTTAATGAAAGAGTGGGAACCCTGTGATTTGAAGAGTTATGTGATTCTATTTGTAGATAATGTGAAAATTATGAAGAAAGTCGAAAAGGAGGAGGATTGCAGACTTCTACAGGAAGACTTGGATAGAATCATGAATGGAGTAAAAATGTTCTGATTATTCCTTTTCGCGAGTAATTCTAGTCACATAGGTACTCACCATAAGAGCCGGAGATGAGTAATGTCCAGTAACACACGTTTCAATCACTGTATACGCTGGAAAGTTAATCTGTGCTTTCGTGAGGATGTAGAGAGACGCCAGGGTAGTTGAGGTAGTATAATTATGTAAATCTACAATATATACACTTGACGAAATATACAGGAGTCCCTGATATAATCTCCATCTTACCTTCCAATGGGTATAAGCGCTCTACCGTCTGTAGTCTGCCGGCGGTGAGCCGCCGCTGCTTCTCTCATGCAGGTGTCAACTACTCGTTTATCTATCACACATACATCTGCTCCACTATTAAACATTATTAACAATATTACACTATATTAAAACAATATTAAACACTATTAAACACTATAGCAATTAGCAAGTAATGTTTCTACCATAGAATAAACTGATAATATAACTATTCTATACAAATATCTATTATGTTACCATCTATTTATAAGAGATGAAAATAAGCTAATTGACTTCTCTCCAAACCTGCCGGCTTCTCAACTTGCTGACCCAGCAGTTATGCAACTGTGGCCGGCAATACAATGTACCACGCCCATACCTATCACACCCATACATATGCCTTAACATCGCTCGGTCACACGCCTGGCGCCCCCACCCGGCATAAGAAAATGTACCTAACCATGTTACAAAAATGTGTAATACCTGTCAGACCTGTGAAGATTGAGCTTTTCCACGTGAAACATGCTTGTACAACGTGATAGCTTGCTTGACACAACAACAAAGTAGCTATAGTACACTGGAATAGAAAACAGTGGGGTTAGGTAATCAGGCAAGGTGTTCTCCAGAGCCGCGGCAAACTGCGACTCGTCAGAGAACTTGATCTCAGAGAAGGTATTACAGGAGAACCTCGTTTATCCGGCACCCTCGGGGGGGGAGCGCATGCCGGATAACTCATTTTGCCGTTGTTTTGAGAGTTACTCCTATGGAATCGCCCAAAATCCCAATAAATACTGTGGTTTCTGGAGGTTGTTGTTGTTGTTGTTTTAGGGCTGCGAGGATCCCTTGGGGAACACTATGAGCCCTGGTGATGTCCTATGATGCTATCACAGGCGCGGTAGTTGACCTGTCTTCCTCAGGAAGGCACAGGTGAGGCGGATGACGGCGTGTTGCCGAGAGGGGGGAACGCCAGCTGCCGCTAGCAGGGTGGGCAGGTCGAAGGTGGTGACGTTCAGGGCGAGGAGTTGAGAATGTAGCACTACACGGTGTGAGTGGAAGCGCGGACACTGCAGCAGAAAGTGTTCAATAGTCTCCGGAAAATTCATGCACCGAGGGCAGTGGGGGTCAGGGGACAGACGGAGGTGATGCAGGTGAGCTGTGAGTGTCGTGTGCCCCAGGCGGAGGCGGGTGAGAGTGACATCCAGGACGCGGGACTTTTTCCGTATCCACGGCTGGGAGGAAGTCACTGCGGTATTGGCCCATGGAGGTGATGCGGAGGGCATCGCTGAGTGTGTGAGATGAGGGAGATGAGGCGTGTGGCTGTGGAGAGCGGCAGAGGGAAGGGTGTCGTGTTTACATCTGTTAAGGCCATCCTGGCAGCAGAATCAGCCACCTCGTTGCCTGGGATACCAGCGTGGGAGGGAACCCACTGGAAGGCGATCTCCCACCCCTCATTGGTAAGGTGAAGGGCCCTCTGGATGGTGTGGACGAGGGACGTAGAGGATCGTGGATGGCGGGAGAGGAGGAGTTGGAGTGAGGAGAGGGAGTCTGTGTAGACCACAGCCTTGCCCAACTAAATTTCTGCCGATTTTCTCAGTTTTTGAAATAATTATACCTAATTAATGCCTGGGTCAATTAGTGCCGTTGTTTTGAGGCTGCCGTTGTTTTAAATGCCGGTTAAATGAGGTTCTCCTGTAATAACAAAAGATATTCTAGAGAATGTTAAACTCTGAAGAGATTTGAGCGGAAACAATCGAGTGGAGACGTTTCTTGTAAAAGCTTCAAGGAAGCATAACATAAACCAACACTTACATAGTGACCAGAAACCCGTTGATTGGAATGCCCGTAAAGGCAAACGATGGTCACATGATGTTCGCTCCCAAAAAATTATTGATACCCATGAAACGGATTCAATGCGTCAGCTGGACTACCTTTAAAAATGTCAAATTCACATAAGCCACCTGAAATAGGAAGGAAGGCAAATAGTGAAGCGGTAAATAGATCCCCTAGTCGGCCAGATGCATAGAGACAGATCATCAGCCACTAAAACTAGAGATGATAGAAGTCCAGTGTTATAAATGTCTGATTAACAGAAAAATTGAAAGGTTCCACCCGATAAGTCTAAAAAATCTCTGATGACTTAAAGGGGACATGCACTACAATAACATCCATGGTAAGCGTTAATTACAAGACCGGATAGTAGTGCTGAATAGCATCCTGTCTGAACAAGGGTTGCGAATTGAATTCACCTTGACCAATGTTTAGTGTATGTAAAAAATCCTCCTCAGGAAAAAGAGACTTTCCTTTAACTCTCGGGTTACTCTCCCACTAGCTGCATCTAACATGTTTGGCTATGCGCCGCATTATTGGAAACGACCACATGGAATGAGGATTCAAAAACTAGTAAAGTTTGGTTAAAGAAATAAAATCAGTTGAGTGCATCTAAACGCACAATCGCACTGTTCAGCACTTTATTAAGCTGATTGGTCTGTTAATAGGTAAAGGCAAAAATATTCAAAAGGTGTCGGAGATCAATATCAAGAATTTCCAACCTTTTACTGTTAATGTTAATAAACCATTAATTTAGCTGCCAAGATGTTTAGCTGCCAGTCGATTATAGTCCTCCCGCAAGTCTCGGACATGTTCATCCATAGCTGTCTCAAATAGAATGGAGACACCCTACCGAAAGCATTGACAAGGTCTCGCTTGGTTTGGGCATGCAAAGGAATGGAACCTATAACATGGTTGGCATGCAACAAGGTTAGCTTCATGAATGTTCCACCACCGGAACATTTCGCGATAACGCGTCCGCTACCACATTTGCACGTCCGGGCAAATTTTTGAAGGTTGGGTTAAACTCTTGGATCGTCAGATACCATCGTGCAAGCCTACCGGATAAATTCTTACCTTTAAATAGCTCAGTAACGGCTGCATGGTCGGTATAGACAGTTATTGGATAGCCAAAAATAACGTTTTTGAAATGTTTAAGAGCCCAGATTACTCCGAGGGTCTCTTGATGTGTAACAGAATAATTTACCTTCGCCGGGATAAGAACTCTGCTCGCGTACGCGATTACACGGTTCTTCCCTCTTTCATCTTTCTGCATCAGTACTGCCCCAAGTCCCTTAGCTGAAGCATCTGTACATAGCTCAAATGGAGCTGAAAAATCTGGGAATGCCAAGAAAGGAGCTTTCACAAGCGCATGTTTTAACTCTTCGAAACTTTGCTCCTGAGGAGCATCCCAGTGAAATGAGACATCTTTTCTTAACAGCTGGTTTAGGGGAGATGCCATTCTGGCGAAATCTTTGATAAAGGGGCGGTAAAAGCCCGGTAGTCCCAAAAAGGATCTAACATTCTGAACACTCTGGAGTTGAGAAAAGTTATTGATGGCCAATACTTTATCGTCCATGGTGTGGAGTCCCTTCCGGTCGACAATATGGCCCAAGAAGCTAATTTTAGCTTTCAAAAATTCACAATTGGTGAACTTGGCTTTGAGACCAGCTGACAACAGTCACTGCAAAACTGACTCTAAAGTTTTAAAGTGAGACTCATGGTCTTTGCTAGCAATTATAATGTCATCCAAGTATGCGAACACGGAGTTACCTTTCATACCGGCAAAAATTGCGTTTATCATTCTCTGAAAATTAAGCGGCGCGTATTTCAAGCCAAACGGCATCCGAAGCCATTCGTAGTGACCTCCTGGCGTACTGAACGCCGTAAACTCTCTGAAGGATTCTGCTATAGTTACCTGCCAGTACCCCGACAAAAGTTCCAAACTACTGAAAATTGTATTACCCCGACCTAACGACATGAGCAGATCTTTTAGGACTGGTAACGGATACCTGTCATCTTCTGAGACCAGATTCACTCGCCGAAAGTCAATAACTGGGCGAAAAGTTCCGTCCTTCTTCGGGACAAGGAACAAAGGACTCTTCCAGGGTGAGCACGAGTGTTGAATAACTCCTTGCTCCAACATTTCCTCTACATGTGTTTCTACCACACCCCGTTGGCTATGAGGTAGCCTGTAAGCAGGAATGTAGACAGGTTTGGTCCCTGGACTGAGTTTAATGTAATACTCCGCTTTATCGGTAGCACCAAGAGCTTCACCGGGGAGTGCAATGACATCTTGGTACTGACCCAAGAGTTCCAAGAGCGAGTGCTTTAACTCCGGGAAGTCCACGACGTTGACAAGCAAACTTAGGGTTGGTACCAGAACCTGCTCGATGTCAACTGCGGACTTCTGCACCGTAGCAACACAACCAGTAGGCAACTCCAATGGTTCAGGTACCACCTTTCGATCATACACCAATCCTTCCCCAAGGAAAACTCCATGTTTAACTCACACTGGTCCACCTGTGGTGTTTACAACCAATGCTGATGTGACATGTCCTGCGCTGACAGTGCTAGCTGTCGCCTCTACGGCCAATAGTTTTACTATACTGGGGCCATTGAGACATACTTCACTGTCTATAGGTGTCTCAGGAACCACCACTGGAATACGCATCGCCATACGATCAGGGATTTCATGATCACCGACAATCGTGGCCTTCACAAGTTTCCAGCCCGCTGTAAGTTTCACGCGAACGTTAGAGTCGTGAATTGAGGAAACTACACCAGTCGATGTCCCTAGCTTATCGCCTCTCTTCCCTGTGAGTGATTGTCAAATCACTCACAGGGAAGTACATATAGGGGAGCCAGAGACATAGGAGAATCCATTGCCTTTAACTTTTTCCCTCTAAATGTTATTAAATTTTTGTTGGGATCTATCCCAATTCGATTAGACTTCATTGTAGCTAAACCCAACAGCCCGTCTACAGGGAGCTGAAAGTTGGATGCTACATAAAACTCTATTCGAACCGGAGGAACCCCTTAGTTCAGGTTAATAGGTAAGATCACTGTTCCCTTTATTTTCAAAGATGAACATGTGACCCCCTTCTTCACATTCAAGTCACTCTGGCGTAACGGCCACTGGCCACCACGTGCACTCCTCTTTAGAGCCTGATACGACTCCTCAGAGAGTACATTTACAGTAGCTCCAGTGTCCACAGTCAGGGAAAGATGTCCACAGTCAGGTTTTGATGGCTTACATTTGTGCACTCCTTTTGAGAGCTTGATACGACTCATTATTGGAAGCTGTTATTGCAAAAAACATTAGAGAGCATCTTGAAAAGCATGGTTTGGTTAATGATTCACAACATGGCTTTACAAAAGGTAAATCATGTCTCACTAATTTATTGAGTTTTTATAGGAAGGTTTATGAAACAGTAGATAATGATGAGGATTATGATATAGTATACTTGGATTTTAGTAAGGTATTCGACAAGGTGCCACACGGTAGACTCTTAAATAAGGTTAAGGCTCATGGAATAGATGGGAAGGTTCTTCGTTGGATTAGAGCTTGGCTAAGTGATAGGCAACAAAGGGTTACAATTAATGGTTCTAAATCTGAATGGGGGCAGGTAACGAGTGGGGTTACACAAGGGTCTGTTTTGGGTCCATTACTATTTTTGATTTACGTCAACGACTTGGATAGTGGGAATAGTATTGATATCAGCAAGTTTGCAGATGATACTAAGGTATGTAGGATTTTTAGATCAGTCTGATGGTGCAACTTTCAATGGTGATGGTGCAATGCAATGGTGATCATTTTGCAAGGAGACTTAGATAAATTTAATGAGTGGGCAGATAGATGGCAGATGGAATCTAATATTGATAAGTGCAGCGTTATGAATGTTGGTAGAAAAAATCCTGGGAATAGGTACACCATACGCAATGTATCGCTGAAAAGATCAGAGGGTGAGAAAGATCTGGGAGTGCGGGTAAGCTCAGACCTCCGTCCTAGGAATCAATGTATTGAGGCTAGAAATCGAGCCAACAGGGTGTTGGGATTTATTAACAGGAGTGTTAAAAGTAGAAGTGCTGAAGTTATTCTAAAGCTTTATTTGGCTCTAGTCAGATCTCACCTAGACTATGCGGTTCAGTTTTGGTCTCCGTATTACAGGATGGATATTGTCTTGTTAGAATCAGTGCAGAGAAGGATGACCAAAATGATTCATGGAATGCGTAACTTTAGTTATGAGAAGAGATTGAAACTATTAAATTTACACTCACTCGAGAGGCTTAGAGTAAGGGGCGATCTGATAGAAGTTTTTAAGTGGATAAAGGGATACAATATATGCGATGTAGGAAAAGTTCTTAAGGTTAGTAAGCAGGGTAGAACGAGAATTAACGGATTCAAGCTGGAAAAGCGTAGATTTAAAAATGAAATTGGGAGAAACTGGTTCACAAATAGGGTGGTGAATGATTGGAACGGACTAAATCGTCAGGTGGTCAATGCGGAGTCTATTGGGGTCTTTAAAAGGAGTCTGGATAAATTCATGGATGGGGAAGAGAGGTGGATATAGGTAGAGTTAGGTAACAGGAACTACCTCGTGTAGGTCTCACGGCCTCTTTTAGCTTCCTTACTTTCTTATGTTCTTATGTTCTTATTGCTCTTCAGAGAGTACATTTATAGTAGCTCCAGTGTCCGCAGCCAGGGAAAGGTTTTGATGGCTTACATACGTGGGTATTGCCATTATGTTTGGAAATGACATTATGTTTCCACGAGGAAAATCTCCCTCGCGGTTGTGTTGAGTTAACCTGGATGGTGCGTCGAGGCTCGTATGTCTTCCCTCGACGACTTACCTCTTCCAGCAGCTCACCTTCGCTCATTGTTTTCGCGAATGTCTCTTATCTGGTAGCATCGGTCGGTACTGTGATTACCTGTACCGTGAATCGCGCAGTAGTAGGAATCCCTATCTATTCTGTGCTTTTGCTGCTGACCCCTCCCCCGGAAGGAAAAGGCAGATTTTTTCCTGGTAGAGGGACTCCCCTTGGAGCCGTGGGTGGTATTTGTAGTTTGGTTATCACCCACTTGCGATGCCTTCTGCAATTCTGTGCGCCTGCAGAGGCTTTTCTTGTTAGTATGTCCTACCTTGTTGCAGTAGGAACAATTTTTTGCCTCTTTCGCAGCTGCCACTGCATAAGAAGGCTGGGAGGTGTTATTTTCCGGTGTCGGATCAGGAGTATTTACTCCCGCAACTGCGGCTGTGAAAGCCGTAGTGTTCTGTCTCCATAAGCTTGCCGTCTAATCAATCATTGGGGGCATACGCCGGGGGGTGCACGCCGGGGGGCGCGTCGCCTCGCCCACCCTACGACGCCACTCCCGGGGGTCACC
Source organism: Chionoecetes opilio (assembly GCA_016584305.1). Taxonomy (NCBI): domain Eukaryota; kingdom Metazoa; phylum Arthropoda; class Malacostraca; order Decapoda; family Majidae; genus Chionoecetes; species Chionoecetes opilio. Next base: position 233,117 of record JACEEZ010000959.1, on the reverse strand, counting down.
ACGCGCGAGTTCCCATGCAGGCTCCTTTCTCATACCAAGCAGCTCTCGACAAGAAACATCAACTTGCCCCAGCCACGAGCCTTGTGGGCGCCCCCTTGGCCTCCTCCACGCCGGATTGTCTCTTACAGATACAACCCGATGGGAAGGATCGGTTTCAGGGTAGCGTGCCACATGCCCATATAGCCGAAGTTGGCGCTGACGGACTATGCAGGTAATAGGCCTCGATTCAGTCTCACGGTGCAATCGCTGATTTGACACGTAATCATCCCAGCGATACCCCATGATTCTGCGAAGACACTTATTACCAAAGGCATTGATTCGTCTCTTCAAGTCACTATTTAGTGTCCATGTCTCACAACCATAGAGTAAGACAGGGATCACAAGCGACTTGAAGAACCGGATCTTTGTCCTCCTGCACAGGTACCGACAACGCCAAATACTCCCGCTGAGCGAGTCCATAACACCATGGGCTATGCCAATCCGCCGTAAGACTTCTTGACGTGACCCGCCGTCATTATGGACTGCGCTACCAAGGTATGTAAAACTTTCCAAGATCTCAAATGTCCTCGCCACACGCATGAACAGACTGTACTGCTTCATCTAATAAGTCTCCAAATGCCTGGACCTTGGTCTAGAGCCAGGAGACCTCAAGTCCCAAAGGCTGTTATGAAATCCACTACCTCGTCCTTAGGATGAAAGGGCAAAGAAAGAGCTGCACGATGCACCTTCCCCTGGACATTTAGCATATAGAACAAAAGTTCAAGAAATTTGGACATATTATCCATACAAATTTCTTGTGTCTTACACCAATTTACCTCCGTTATAATTTTGATACATCCTTCTGTTAATGTATTGGCCGTGATAGATCCATCTCATACAGTTTGTGACGACAAATGTGTTATTATAGAGTCAATCACATGACTTACCTGTTTATCTATGGTGGTTGCAGACCCACCACTGAAAACTCTCAGGAAATTCTCCCTGAATTTATCATAATCTTGCCCAATCTTCTGGGCAGAAAGTGCTGTGCTCTCCATTAATTGTTGAGCTCTCGATCCAGGTTGCAGTCTAGATCGAATGAAAGCTATTTTATCGGCTGGCCTGTATACATCTGAGTTACTCATTACATCCTCACACAGAGTGATAAATTGATAAGCTCTATAATCTTCCTCATCTCCACTAAATGAGCGCACGGATGCTTCTGTGGGTAAAACCTTAAATGAAGTAGGAAATACAGCCCCAGTGTTGGATGGCACAGCCTGAGAGTGAGTCGCCATTGTATGAGTTGTAACAGCTGTTAGAGGAGTAATGTTAGTAGTAGCAGTAGTAGTAGTAGTAGTAGTAGCAGGCATAGTGGAATACTGCTTACTGCTCCTCAGTGAATGTTTATTTAAGTCTGGGGTTAGTTAAATCATCTACGTTTTCTTTTTGTCTGTTTACTTGATGCATCAATTTCCCCTTTTTGTAGAGATAACTATGCTTTTGTAAGCTCTTCTAACTCTTCCTTACTTTTTACCATTACATGAGACAATAACGTAGTTATAATTTGTTAATTACATACGCAAAACGCCTCCATAAGTGGAAAAAAGAAAAATTGTTAGAGAAATAATAAATGTACGGGAGTCCCCGTTAAAAAGTACCGTTTTCTCTTTCACTAGTATGAGAGTCCCTCGTCTAGAAAAAGAAAACGTATTAAGGGCAAAATAATATTCACTGATAAGATTCCCTATCAATGATGTGAAACTAAAATAATTCCTTATGTTTGTGTAATTAAATAATATTTTTTTTTTTTTTTTTTTTTTTTTTTTTTTTTTTTTTTTTTTTTTTACATCACAAGGGCACAAAAAAGATGGGTAACACAAAGCCCGCTTAGTTGCCAGTCCCTATAAAGAAGACAGTAAGAGAATAAAATAAAAAAGGGGTCAGCCAATTTAGTTCGGGAGGTGTCTTGTTACTCTTCTTTTGAAAAGATTTAAGTCATAGGAAAATGGAAAAATAGAAACAGGAAGAGAGTTCCAGAGATAACTTCCACAAGTGTGATTGTAGAGTCAGCTAAAATGCTTGTAGCTACTTAGCTTAATTGTTGATTGTAGACCAGGTAGCAGGTACCGTCCATGTTACGTCCCTCGTTGTCCTCGCGAGTATATGAAGAGTCCCCCCTGTCTGAAATTGTAAATTTCTCCAGAGATAATTAAGAATATTACTAAAATTAAATAGTAGTAAACATAGGAGCAATATAAATTTATTGGGAAATTAATTTTGGGCTCGTATATCTTTGGAGCGAAAGCGACGTCCAAGGCTACACAGCTGACTCTCCCTCATTAGTCAGACTCCACCAAGGCGAGCAGTTCATTGCCATTAGCTCCTTAAACACATTAAGAGACACCTCGGGTGTTCTCGTGTAAATATTGTAAAAAGTATTCATGGAAGCATGGGTTACTAAACCCAATATCCCGGTCCATGAATCCGCTGGAAACATCAGGAAGGTTACGTCCGCCCTGCCATATTGTCTTCAAACATCATGTCTTCAAACATCAACATCTAAGACGTCACCAGCTAAGTAAAAACTTTTGCAGGAGCCCTGGCAGTTAACCCATTACAGTTCTCCTAGCTTATTGAAATCTCAATAATAAGGTTTAGCTTGGTGACATTATTTGGACAGCCACTACCACCAGGTAAATATTTTTAATGGTAGTTAGTTAATTTCAAGTTGTCCCTTAAATTAATTCTCTTTTTCAGTTGTGAGCTTAATTCAAGCACCAGTGTTTAAATTTATATTTAGGAGTGTAACCATTCAAGTCATCCTATCAATTTAATTCCCACAACTGAAAAATTTGGTCCTTCGAACCGGATAAACATCCCTTGATAGCATCATGGCGGCGGCGGCTAGTTATCCCACCTATCACATAGCTTATGTTGGCCATTCCATTGTCAATTCTTGTGATTCACTCCGGCCAAGAAGCGAGCCGTTTCCGGGAGTGCACATGGATATATTTAGGAAGGGAGGTGCAAGGGCCGATCATTTTTTTGAATATTCAGAATTCAAACAAGCCCTTACTTTACGATCTGGCTATCATCCTCATAGGAGGTAACGACATCAAGGAGGACACTAGTGTGGATGGTTTATTTGAGGATATGATTTCCATCCATCGGGCTTTTTCAGAAAAGGGAATAATTCGTGTCTTATGCACAATAGAACCAAGAATTTACCCCCAAAACCATCCTCACTTTGTCGAGGCCGAGCGCTACAAAAAGATCTCAAGGGCCATAAATAGGAAATTGCAGCGTGAGCTCAAAGGCCACATCATTTTGTTGGGCGGAAAAACCTTCCCGATGGATCTGCGGATCATGGACGGGATACATCCAACCTTTGAAGGCAGACAACATATTTGGAACAAAGTGTCCAAAGCCATAAGACATCATCATAGCATTTGGACACAAACCCAGCAGCCATTGCAAGAATTTCAGTTTTAACTCTGGGTAATATTAACTTGTTAGTTTAGTTAATATTTTTTATTTTTTTGGCTTAAATTTAAATTCATAACTAACAAGTTACTCATAATTCAACTTCCAAATTAACTATTTAGCAATTTGTAGTCCATAAATTTAAAATTTTGTCTGTCTCTATATTTAGTCATTAGATTGGTGGCATTATGGCCACAGTTAAAATTTTAGCAGGCCGTAAAGGGCACTGCACTAAGTTACTGGGTCAAATTGATGTAGCTCTGGTGGATCATGTGGTATTTCACCAACTTAAAGTGTGGAAAGCACAGTTAGAGAAAAAGATAAGTATCATATCAAATCTATATGATACTCTAGTAAATGAGGCAGAAGGTGATAAAGTGGTAGCATTAATCTGTGATCAGGCTGATTTTGAAGATCGCTTACAAAGTACCATCCTTATGATCGATGATGTGATAGAAGAAAATAAGCCTAAGAACTTGAGACTCAAGAGTATCAAATTACCCATTATTCAGCTGCCTGAGTTTGTAGGTGATATAGCGGAGTGGGATTCCTTTTGGGACCAGTTCGAAAGTAATATCCATGTTAGTTCAGAGTTGACTGCAGTGGATAAATAGAATTACCTAAAAGGTCAGATAAAGGGTGATGCTGGCAAGCTCATTTCAGGATTTTCTTCAGAAACCGCTAGCTATCAGTGTGCGGTAGATTTACTGAAGAGAACCTACGAGAACAGAGATAAAAAGTTGAGAGACCTTGCAAGAAAATTGATTAATATCAAAGTACCCTCTCATAATTTTCAATCGCTGTCTGAATTTAGAGCAGAGTTAGAGAGTAACTTGAAGAGAGCAGAAAATGCAGGTTGTAATTTAGAAGAATCTAGCTGGTTGCTGTCCACTTTCTTAGTAGATAAATTGCCTAACCTAACTGTAGATCAAGTTCAATTGAAGTCAAAAAAGGATTATCCTTCTGTAGAATACATTAGAACTAGTCTCTTAGACATTATAAATAATTTACAATCCAAGGATTACAAGACGGATAAAAGGGAAGGAGAGAAAAAGGATGAAAGACCCTCCTTGCCCTCTAAATATGAGGCTAATTTTTTTGCTATTCAAGAAGGTCCAGGAGCCTGTTGAGATCCAGGCAGAGTTCCACATCAACCAATTAATCCTAACTCACAATTCCCAGGCAGAGTTCCACATCAACCAATTAATCCTAACTCACAATTCCCAGGCAGAGTTCCACATCAACCAATTAATCCTAACTCACAATTCCCAGGCAGAGTTCTACATCAACCAATTAATCCTAACTCACAATTCCCAGGCAGAGTTCCACATCAACCAATTAATCCTAACTCACAATTCCCAGGCAGAGTTCCACATCAACCAATTAATCCTAACTCACAATTCCCAGGCAGAGTTTCACATCAACCAATTAATCCTAACTCACAATTCCCAGGCAGAGTTCTACATCAACCAATTAATCCTAACTCACAATTCCCAGGCAGAGTTCCACATCAACCAATTAATCCTAACTCACAATTCCCAGGCAGAGTTCTACATCAACCAATTAATCCTAACTCACAATTCCCAGGCAGAGTTCCACATCAACCAATTAATCCTAACTCACAATTTAAATGTATTCTGTGTGAAGGGCTCCACAAAGCCACTAATTGCAAAAATTATGAGGGCCGTGGTAACCGGCTAAAACGTATTAGAGAGTTAGGAAGATGTGAAAAATGTACTTGCCATCATAAGACAGAGGACTGTAGATTTAAATTACACAGATGTCCTTCATGCTATAATGGATTCCATCATTCTTTGTTATGTGACGCGGACCAACCAACTGGGAGAGTGGCACAGTATGTGTGTGCAGTGAGACCTACGGGTGCTCATGACAATTCAACAGCTCTACCCATAGGCTCAATACCCATAATTAGGGGTAAAATTGTCAAGGCTGCAAAAACTCTGTTTGATCAAGGATCACAGAACTTTTATCAGTAAAAATGTGTCTGATAGTTTAAATTTAAAATCTTGTTGCCAGGTGGACTTGAAAATTTCAGGATTTATAGCAGAAATAAAAACTAAGACCTATGATTTAGTGAATTTTACAGTCAGGTCTGGTTCTAAATATATAAGATTGAATGCTGTAATTCTGGAAAGTTTACCTAAAAATATTAGGATGGATGGAATGGAAAAATTCATAAAGTACATGGTGGACCAAGAAATTGGGCTCCTAGATCCAAACTTAAAGGATACAGTAGATTCCATTGATCTATTAATAGGAGCAGATCAGTACAGTAGAATAATAACTGGTCTAATTCAAGAACATGGCTCCAGCTTCTTGAAAACAAAATCTGGACTGATACCCTTTGGAAAAATTCCTTCTAGATTCATAGACAGATCAGATAAATTTAGAGTAGTCATGGTCTCAAATGTCTGGCCAGAAGGTCATGCCCTAAATTAATTATTAGCGACAATGCTACAAACTTTAAGTTAGGTTCCAAGCTGCTTAGCCAAATTTTAGAAGATGCCAGAGTGCAAGAAGAACTAGAAGTTAAGGGGTGTGAGTGGAAATTCATACCCCCCAGAGTCCCTTGGTTCGGGGGTTTCTATGAGAGGGTGATAGGGACGGTCAAAAACTGTCTAAGGAAAGTTTTGTATAAGAAAGCCATAAACTTGGATGACCTCCACACAATTTTAGTGGAGATTTAATGTAGAGTTAATAATAGGCCCCTCTCATATGTCACCAATAATTTAGGTGAGCCAGAAGCACTGACGCCTTCACATCTATTGCATGGTATTAGACTAAATTCATTGCCAGCAGTATCAATTTCAGAGTTTGATCTAGACCCATCATATCTAGATGCAGACAAATTAAATTTTAAATATAAACAATTATCAAAAGTATTAGATAAATGGCATGACCTATGGAAAAAGGAATATTTAACCTCTCTGTTAGATAGACACATCCATATATCTAACAAATCACTGAAAGAGCAAAATGTAAAGGAGGGGGAGGTGGTATTAATTGAAAGTGAGAAACCTCGAGGCAGTTGGCCTTTGGGTAGAATAGAGGAATGTCATAAAGATGCACAGGGGGTCATCAGAACTGTAAAATTAAAGACAAAATTGGGTTCAGTAATTAAAACAGTGAATTAATTATATCCACTGGAAGTAGTTGCAGATTTTCCAGGGTCTAAGGTAGATCTGAGGGCAGTTAATCTAACTCCCGAAGAAAACCAAGACAGGCCTTCTTCTCATTCAGAAGAAGCTGGTTCCCGAAGGAATCCTAGATCTGCTGCCGCTAAATTCAGGCAGAATTTGCAACAAATGATTGAGGAAGGTCAGCTTTAATTTAATTTATTTTTAATTCAATTTTTCCCCTGGCCCCAGAAATTTTTCAAATTTTTCAGTTGTAGGAATTAAATTGATAGGATGACTTGAATGGTTACACTCCTAAATATAAATTAAAACACTGGTGCTTGAATTAAACTCACAACTGAAAAAGAGAATTAATTTAAGGGACAACTTGAAATTAACTAACTACCATTAAAAATATTTACCTGGTGGTAGTGGCTGTCCAAATAATGTCACCAAGCTAAACCTTATTATTGAGATCTCAATAAGCTAGGAGAACTGTAATGGGTTAACTGCCAGGGCTCCTGCAAAAGTTTTTACTTAGCTGGTGACGTCTTAGATGTTGATGTTTGAAGACATGATGTTTGAAGACAACATGGCGGGCGGACGTAACCTTCCTGATGTTTTCAGCGGATTCATGGACCGGGATATTGGGTTTGCTCCCCATTAATACTATTTACAATATTTACACGAGAACACCCGAGGTGTCTCTAAATGTGTTTAAGGAGCTAATGGTGATGAACTGCTCGCCTTGGTGGAGTCTGACTAATGAGAGCGAGTCAGCTGTGTAGCCTTGGACGTCGCTTTCGCTCCAAAGATATACGAGCCCAAAATTTATTTCCCAATAAATTTATATTACTCCTATGTTTACTACTATTTAATTTTAGTAATATTCTTAATTATCTCTGGAGAAATTTATAGTTTCCAACACCCCCCTTCACATGACAAAACGTTAGGAATGTCCTCTTGACATATCCTTCTGGTGTTGAGATGATGAGTAAGTGTAGATGAGTGCATGAGTAACTCTAATTCCCCCGGGGGTGCCGGTTGTAGGAATAGTTATTCGCAATTAAACACTCATTAACGTCCGTTCATTGCACCATTGCTTCTCTCTTCGGAAACAGGCGTAGACTGAGAATAATTGGAGTTGATGAAATGAGTCTCGGTGAGTAAGATGGGTTAGAGGTGTCGTAGCGAAGACTTGCGACGATACATCAGCTGCTGAGTCAGCGCGCACGGTCAGCAATCGTAACCTTGAACCACTTCTCTCTTCCCTCCGTTCCTGAATGGATCGTTCACTCGCCAAGCTGCTGCTTGGTTCAATATGTTTCGTTTTTGTTTCAAAAAGTTTTGTCTCCCTCACAATCACTCCAACACACAGATATTTTTCAAAGTAATTGTTTCAGCACTGATCAAAGTATTCGTGCTACAAGCTGCCACCAAAATGTTCTGGTTATTCCTTTTCGCGAGTAATTCTACTCACATAGGTACTCACCATAAGAGCCGGAGATGAGTAATGACCAGTAACACACGTTTCAATCACTGTATACGCTGGAAAGTTAATCTGTGGTTTCGTGAGGATGTAGAGAGACGCTAGGGTAATTGAGGTAGTATAATTATGTAAATCTACAAAATATACACTTGACGAAATATACAGGAGTCCCTGATATAATATCCGTCTTACCTTCCAGTGGGTATAAGCGCTCTACCGTCTGTAGTCTGCCGGCGGTGAGCCGCCGCTGCTTCTCTCATGCAGGTGTCAACTACTCTGTTTATCTATCACACATATACATCTGCTCCACTATTAAACATATAGCAATTAGCAAGTAATGTTTCTACCATAGAATAAACTGATAATATAACTACTCTATATAAATATCTATTATGTTACCATCTAATTACAAGAGATGAAAATTTAAAGTGTTAATTGACCTCTCTCCAAACCTGCCGGCTTCTGAACTTGCTGACCCAGCAGTACTGCAACTGTGGCCGGCAAAACGATGTACCAAGCCCATACCTATCACACCCATATACAGGTTGAAGTTCCCAAACTCGGCATCCCAAGACTCGGCAACACCCAAAACTCGGCTATGGTTCCGGATTTTCCAAAACACGGCAGAACACCCAAAACCCGGCGCGTAGTTGCCGGGTTGGCCGCTAGGTGCCACCACACTAGGCCGCTTGGTTTCTCCCGCCGATTTGTTTGTTGTTATTGTTCAGTGGTGTTGTGACTGTAGAGTTGTGTACACTATTATTTTGTGTACTTCTACAGGTCTGTTATTGGTATTATGGCTCCCAAACGTCCAGGAACACCTACTGGTGGAAGTGAAAAGAAAAGGAAGAACAATGTGTTAACTATTTCTGAGAAAATTGACCTTTTGTCTGATTTTCATGCTTTTTTCCCCCTTAATATATCTACGTTCTAAAAGTCGGAAAATTCCATTACTCGGCTCGGCGCTGGTCCCGAGGTTGCCGAGTTTGGGAACTTCAACCTGTATATGCCTTAACAAAAAATGGAAAATGGAATTAATGCAAAAAAATGCTAAATATTTGAAATTGGTAAGAGTGCGAAGATGATGTAAGTAGATGGAATTGCAAAATGGGAAGAAAGACAATCATTAAAGCAAGTGAAGAAAATGATCTTCGTATAATAATTCAGGATAACTTATCACTAGAGAAACACTTTAATATTTTTGTTGGTGCTACATATAAGCTTCTAACAAACATCAGAACTGCCTTTGTCTATATGGATGAGGACATGATGAAGAAATTTATTGTGGCCATGATACGCCCTAGACTGTAGTACGCTATGGTAGTTTGGTCTCCGCACAAAAGGAAGGATGTAAAGAAGATAGAAAGAATACAGAAAGCAGCCTCAAAGATTGTTCCCAGCCTGTCAGACCTGACTTCTGAGGAGTGGCTGAAGAAATGGGGGTTGCCATCATTGGAAGAAAGAAGAAAAACAGGAGACGATAGCAATGCATAGAGCTATGTCTGGAACGGAGAGAAATGACAAAGAGGACATATTTGTACGAGATGTAGGAGCCACTAGAGGACATAAGAAGAAACTGAAGAGGACAAAGTGCTTGTAGGACATTAAGAAGTACAGTTTTCCCTATCGGTGCATTGATATGTGGAATAACGTGGACAGTGAAATTATAGGTACCAAGAGTATTCATGATTTTAAAGCCAAGATTGAGCAATTGATACAAGGAGACGGGACTCCATGAGTGTAACTCATTTCCCGTATATCACAACTAGGTAAATACTGCTAGGTAAATCCAGCTATTCACTTCTACATTACCTCGACACACTTCACAACTGGTTCACCTTAAACAGATTTAAAATTGCACCAACCAAATCCACAGTCATCCTTCTCACCAACTGGATAGCTGAACACCGCTACAACCCACACCTCACCATAAATAAAAAACCCATACCACACACACACACACGCACACACACACACACAGGGTACTCTGTAGTGTAGTGGTTAGCACGCTCAGTTCACAACCGAGAAGTCCCGGGTTCGATCCCCGGGCGGAGCGGAAACATATGGGCTGTTTCCTTAAAACCCCAGCCCCTGTCCACCCAGCGGTGAATGGGTACCGGGTGTTAGCCGGGGGTTTGTGACCCCCCTCCCGGGGTGGTGGCTTCGGCCAACGCTAACCACTAAGGATGAATGATAAAAATGTTGATATGTAGACGGGGCCATACGAGTGTTGCTCTGGCCCTGTAAAATTCAACTAGATGAATACACACAATGCAAGAAGTATTCAGGACTTCAAAGGCAAGCTGGATAATAGTAGATTTGGAGACGGGACAGTACGAGCATAGCTCTTTTCCTGTATGTTTCAACTAGGTAAATACAACTAGGTAAATACACACACACACACACAACACACACAGCTGTCAGCTGTGTGTACAGACGTGCATTGGAAGACTCCTACAAAACTGGCTATTGTGACTGGCTGCTGTGACCAAACAAGGATGCAGAGGACCCAATAAGACCTTGAGTACCTACAGGTAAGAGCTATGCAGTTAAATAGTCTCGTCTCCAAATGATTAGCCTAAAAATTGGAAAAAATAGGAAGTAAAAATAAGTAAACAAAGATGGAAGATCCCGTCAAGACGGGATCAAACCAATATGATGGCTTTGATACCAAAGAAAAAGACATATTAGAGCTGAAAAGGAACCAGAGAAGAGTTATAATACTAGAAAATGTAGTACACGAAATGATGGATAAACTAGAGAAGATGGAAAAGAAAGTGTTCATACTGGAAAAAGATAATACTATTTTGAAAAATAGAGTGGACGAACTAAATTGTAAACACGACGACGAAAAGGTAGTGAAAATGCATGCAGAAAAGAATGCAGTACATAAGAAATGGAAAATGACATAAGAGGAAATGAAAGATGAAAGAAAGACATGGAAGATTGAACGAGAGAAAGACTAAAAAAGCTTACGTCAAATAATCGAAGATCAAGAAAATGAAAAGAAAAATCTGACCAAAGAAGTAGTCAAAGTAATCAAACAAAAGGAAAATTTAGTAAGAGATACGGTGGACAGGACAGGAACTACCACGTGTAGGTTTCTCGGCCTCTTGTAGCTTCCTTATTTTCTTTTCTTATGTTCTTATGGACAAAAAGAAATGTGTCATCATTTTTGGTTATAGAGAAAAAGTGCTGCCCAAGAAAAACATAAGAGAAGAGGAAGAAAAGAAAGTAGTAAAAGAAATATTTAAAGTAGTAGAAGAAAATACGGAGATAGAAGAAGAAATAGAAGAGATACATAGGTTAGGCAAATATGAGGAGGGAGGGGCCCGCCCCTTAAAAGTTAAGTTTAGGTCACAAACTACAATCAATCATTGGGGGCATACGCCGGGGGGCGCGTCGCTTCGTCAACCCTACGACGCCACTCCCGGGGGTCACCACGCGCGAGTCTCCATGCAGGCTCCTTTCCCATACCAAGCAGCTCTCGACAAGAAACATCAACTTGCCCCAGCCACGAGCTTTGTGGGCGCCCCCTTGGCCTCCTCCACGCTGGATTGTCTCTTACAGATACAACCCGATGGGAAGGATTGGTTTCAGGGTAGCGTGCCACATGCCCATAGAGCCGAAGTTCGCGTTGACGGACTATGCAGGTAATAGGCCTCGATTCAGTCTCACGGTGCAATCACTGATTTGACACGTAATCATCCCAGCGATACCCCATGATTCTGCGAAGACACTTATTACCAAAGGCATTGATTCATCTCTTCAAGTCACTATTTAGTGTCCATGTCTCACAACCATATAGTAAGACAGGGATCACAAGCGACTTGAAGATCCGGATCTTTGTCCTCCTGCACAGGTACTGACAACGCCAAATACTCCCGCTGAGCGAGTCCATAGCACCATGGGCTATGCCAATCGGCCGTAAGACTTCGTGACGTAACTCGCCGTTATTATGGACTGCGCTACCAAGGTATGTAAAACTTTCCAAGATCTCAATGTCCTCGCCGCACGCATGAACAGACTGTACTGCTTCATCTAGTAAGTCTCCAAATACCTGGACCTTGGTCTTAAGCCAGGAGACCTCAAGTCCCAAAGGATTTGCCTCCTTGTGCAGCGCCTCGAGAGCCATCACCAGGACCTCCAGCGACTCAGCAAAGATTACTGCATCATCGGCAAAAGCAAGATCAGTGATCTTGGTGTTGCCGACGGATGCTCCACAATCACTTTGATCTACAAACTTGTCCAATACCCAGTCCATACGAGCATTGAAAAGTGATGGGGTAAGGACGCACCCTTGCCTCACTCCTGTATTAACAGGAAAGAAGCCGGATACACCTGCCCCACACTTCACAGCACTCTCAGTCCCAGAATACAGACCGTTTATCAAACCAATAGTCCTTGCAGGAATCAAACTACAGCACAAGATATGTTGTCTAAGGCATGGAAACTGGCAAAGACAGAAGAATATAAGAAAATATGGATAAGAAAAGATATGAATGAGGAAGAAAGAGCCAGATTGAATGTACTGTTTAAAGAAGCCAAAGAAAAAAACGAATTGAGAACGGAAGAGGAAAAACAGAAATTCTATTGGAGAGTTTTAGACCAAAAACTGAAGAAGTGGTATCTAAAAGAGAAAGAGTAAGAGAAGACAGTTCAAAGGAAAATGAAAAAGGTTGGCAGGTATCGTACACAAATATAAATGGGCTAGTGTCAACATTAACAGAAGTAAACGATTACCTGAGAGCCAAGAAACCAGACATATTGGGTTCAGTAGAAACGAAGCTGAGTGATTCTGAGGATGTGCCAGTTGGGGAGGGTCAATATAATGTATGGAGGCGAAACAGAAATCAGAAAAAGGGAGGTGGTGTAATGGTGTTAACAAGGAAGGATGGGGTAGTAGGGAATGTGGAAAAAGGAGAAGGTATGACAGAGGTGTTGAAGGTAGAGTTGGTGATGAAAAAAGGAAAAATAAGAGACTTAGTACTCGTATACGTTCCACCTAAGACAAATTCCTTGGTGAGAGAAAAGTATGGAGACATGATACACAGGCAAATGTTTAAAGAATACGATGGAAAATTGTGAGAACATAATTTTGATGGGAGATTTTAACTGCAAAGAAGTCTGCTGGGAAGTATGGTATCCTGAAGGAGGAGAAGACTCATGGGGTGGTATATTGTTGGATTTGGTAATGAATAACATTATGACTCAGTGGATTAAAGAGAATACAAGATTCAGAGGTAGCGAAGAACCATCAAGACTAGATCTACTATTGACGAAAGAACTGGAAGTAATTAGTAAAATAAATTATCAGTGCCCACTTGGAAAGAGTGACCATGTACTTATTGAATTTGAAGTAAATGATAGCAAAAAAGAGGGGAGCAGAGAAGAACACAAGAAAGGAAGATACAATTATGGAAAAGCAGACTTTGACGGATTAAGAACATTTTACGGAGAGACAGACTGGAGTAATTTCCATGCAACAAGGAGTACACACAAACCTCGATTTCCCGGACTAATAGGGGGGAGCACTGGTCCGGGAACCGCAAAAGTCCGGGAATCGCAAGTAAAAAAGAAGAAAAAAAAAAAAAAAAAAAAAAAAAGTGATGCCACTACCCACCCCCGGACGTTTATCCTACTCTAGTATTTACTGTCCGGCAACCGACAATATCAACTACCCCGCCGCGGACTTTTACGTCTGCTGAGCATGCTGCCACCTGGCGGGAGGCAGCAGCAAGTGTTCAATAGTCTCAAGAGACGTTCCTGCAGCAGGGGCAGTGGGGGTCAGGGGACTGACGGAGGCTGTGCAGGTGAACCGTGAGTGTTCGTGGGCCCAAATGTAAACAATACGACCGCTGAGCATGCTGCCACCTGGCGGGAGGCGCGGACACTGACCAGGGGTGACAGGAGACGCTCGGACCGCCGGACAACTTGGTCAATTTACGAACAGGACCAGGCATTTCAACGTAAAAAAAAAAAAAAAAAAAAAAAAAAAAAAAAAAAAAAAAAAAAAAAAAAAAAATTGTCCAAGATTGACATATCCCCGGACCTCGGATTTTGTCCGGCAAATCCGATATCCGGGAAATCGAGGTTTGTGTGTACCAAGAAAAAATGGGATGAGTTCATCCGAATTTACACAGAAGGAATAAATAGTTATGTTCCAAGGATGGTTATCAGAGAAAAGAAAAAGAATGAATGGTTTAACAGAAAATGTGAATTAGCAAGACTAGAAAGAGAAAAAACATGGAATAGTTGGAGGAAAAAAGGAGGTATCAACCCTTGGGAGAAGTACAAAACAACTTGAAATGAATATGTAAGAATCCGAAGAGAAGAAGAAAGTAACTATGAGAGAAAAATAATAGAAAAATGTAAGAATGAACCGAAACTTTTCTATAGATATATAAATGGAAAAATTAAAAACAAGGAAGGAATAGATAAGCTGAAGGTAGAAGGCATAGTGTATGAAGATGCATTACAACAGGCTGAGGTGATGAATAAGTGCTTTCAGACTGTATATACAAGAGAAAGTGAATTTAAAACGAAAAATGTAATAGCAAAAGAAACTATAATGGAAGACATAAAAGTAGACGTAATAGAAGTAAAAAGGCTAATGGAAAGTCAAGATGTGAGAAAAGCCCCGGGTCCAGATGGAGTGTCGAATTGGATAATGAAAGAGTGCAGTAACCAACTAGCAGGAAAGTTACATAGTGCAATTGAGAGTTCACTTAACCCTCTCACGCACGAAAAGTTTAATAAGTTTCTCCGTCTACTGCAACATCCGTCTGGGGCTCCCTAAGGGGCCCCGCGAAATGGCCTGACTGTGCGGCAATTTTTTTTTTTATATTATCAATTTCACCAACGTGTATTCTCTTTTCCTGGCATTATTATATATCATTGGTTTTGCAAGAGATTATTCTGCTTTATGAAAGAAAAGAATAACAAGAAATGCAAATAGATAGTGGAATTTACCGACTCGGAAAAAAACATTGAGTAAAGAGAAATAAGAAATACACACAAACCTCATTTTCCCGGACTAATAGGGGGAACCACTGGTCCGGCAACCGCAAAGGTCCGGGAATCGCAACAGTCTAGGAATTTTCCTCATATAAAAAAAAAAAAAAAAAAAAACAGTCCGATGCCATTACCCACCCCCGGACATTTATCCTACTCTAGTATTTACTGTCCGGCAACCGCCAATATCAACTACCCCGCCTCGGACTTTTTCGTCCGCTGAGCATGCTGCCACCTGGCGGGAGGCAGCAGAAAGTGTTCAATAGTCTCAAGAGACGTTCGTGCACCAGGGGCAGTGGGAGTCAGGGGACTAACGGAGGCAGTGCAGGTGAACAGTGAGTGTCGTGTGCCCAAATGTAAACAATACGACCGCTGAGCATAGCATGCTGCCACCTGGCGGGAGGCAGCAGAAAGTGTTCAATAGTCTCAAGAGACGTTCCTGCACCAGGGGAAGTGGGGGTCAGGGGACTAACGGAGGCCGTGCAGGTGAACCGTGAGTGTCGTGTGCCCAAATGTAAACAATACGACCGCTAAGCATGCTGCCACCTGGCGGTAGGCAGCAGAAAGTATTCAATAGTCTCAAGAGACGTTCCTTTACCAGGGGCAGTGGGGGTCAGGGGACTAACGGAGGCTGTGCAGGTGAACCGTGAGTGTCGTGTGCCCAAATGTAAACAATACGACCGCTGAGCATGCTGCCACCTGGCGGGAGGCAGCATAAAGTGTTCAATAGTCTCAAGAGACATTCCTGCACCAGGGGCAGTGGGGGTCAGGGGACTAACGGAGGCCGTGCAGGTGAACCATGAGTATCATGTGCCCAAATGTAAACAATACGACCGCTGAGCATGCTGCCACCTGGCAGGAGGCAGCAGAAAGTGTTCAATAGTCTCAAGAAACGTTCCTGCACCAGGGGCAGTGGGGGTCAGGGGACTAACGGAGGTGGTGCAGGTGAACCGTGAGTGTCGTGTGCCCAAATGTAAACAATACGACCGCTGAGCATGCTGCTACCTGACGGGAGGTGCGGACACTGACCAGGGGTGACAGGAGACACTCGGACCGCCGGACAACTTTGTCAATTTACGAACAGGACCAGGCATTTCAACGTAAAAAAAAAAAAATGGAAAAAAAAAAAAAAAAAAATTGTCTGGGACTCGGACATATCCCCGGACCTCGGATTTTGTCCGGCAAATCCGATATCCGGGAAATGGAGGTCCGGAAAATCGAGGTTTGTGTGTACCTACATTCACCACTTCATAGCTCGAAACTTCCTGAGTCGACTTTTTATGGTTTATATGCCAATAAAAGCGGATTTTTATGAGGATTCCAACCTTACCATTATAATATTCATATGGCCAGCTCGGGACACGTTTTAAAGGGAAGACAGTCCGCGCTCACAGGCTGTCTGCTGAGAGGAAACTGAGACACAAGCCCTTATCATTTCAAATCCACTCGCACGAGAGAGTTGACAATTAGTTTATTTTATAGGTCTAGCTTGGATCTTTGACACAGAAAATGTTGACGCGATTCTGATAAATACTTTATTTTTGGCGAATTTTTACAAGTTTTTTGACGTGAATCGCGTCAAAAGCTCAGATGTAGACGGTTCCGTTTTGACGCGAATCGCGTCACTGTGTGTGAGAGGGTTAAGGAGAGCAGAGTCCCGCTTGATTGGAAAAAAGCAAATATTGTGCCAATTCACAAAAGAGGAGACAAAGAAGAACCATTAAATTACAGGCCAGTATCATTAACAAGTGTAGTGGCAAAAATGTGTGAAAATTTTTTGAAGGACAGATGGTTGAAATATTTGGAAGAGACAAACACACTCGCAAGTGGCCAGTTTGGTTTTAGAGGAGGAATGTCTTGCACAACGAACTTATTAAGCTTTTACTCGAGAGTGATTGATGTGACACAGGAGAGAGAGGGGTGGGTCGATTGCATATACTTGGACCTAAAGAAGGCATTTGACAAGGTACCTCACAAGAGATTGCTCTGGAAGCTAGAACATGTAGGAGGATTGAAGGGTGGTTTGCTGAAGTGGATGGAAGACTTTTTGAGCCACAGAGAGATGAGAACAGTAATAAAAGATCAGAAGTCAGAATGGTGCAGTGTGATAAGTGGAGTTCCTCAAGGATCAGTATTGGCCCCAGTGATGTTCTTGGTCTATGTAAATGATATGACAGAGGGAGTGAACAGTTACATGAGCTTATTCGCTGATGATACTAAATTACTAAGAAAAGTAGAAAATAAAGAGGACTGTGAGCATTTACAAAAGGATCTAGATAAGATTTTCAGATGGGAGTCAATTATGGGAAATGGAGTTTAATGCTAAAAAGTGTAAAGTGATGGAAATGGGCAGTAGCAAAAAGAGACAGAGAGGAAAGTATTCGATGGGAAATGAATGGATAATTATAAATCAAAACAAAGGTCGAAAAAGATCTGGGAGTATGGATTACGGATAATTATAATTTGTCACCTGAGAAGCATATAAACAAGATCACAGGAGATACATATCAGTTGCTGAGGAAAATAAGAATGGCATTCAAATATATGGATGAAGAGATGATTAAGAAATTGATAACATCTTTGATTCGATCAAGGTTTGAATATGCGGCAGTGATTTGGTCACCACATAAAAAGAAGGATATAAGGAAGATTGAGAGAATACAAAGAGCAGCCACAAAAATGGCTCCAAGCCTGAGAGATTTACCATATGAAGAAAGACTTTCAAAACTGAAACTCCCAACTCTTGAGAAAAGAAGAGAAAGGGGAGATTTTATAGCAGTGTATAGAGCATCAATGGGTCTTGAAAAAATTGATAGAGAAGATCTGTTTGTGTGGGACGATAGAAGTACAAGAGGTCATGAGAAGAAATTGGAAAGGACAACACGCAAGAGGGACATAAAAAAATACAGCTTCCCGTATAGATGCATAGAAGCCTGGAACAACCTTGATGCAAAAGAGATTAATGCAAGAAGTATTCAGGACTTCAAAGGCAGCCTGGATAATAGTAGATTTGGAGACGGGACAGTACGAGCATAGCTCTTTTCCTGTATGTTACAACTAGGTGCATACAACTAGGGAAATACACACACATACACACACACACACAGAAGCATAGAAGCCTGGAACAACCTTGATGCAAAAGTGATTAATGCAAGAAGTTTTCAGAACTTCAAAGGCAAACTGGATAATAGTAGATTTGGAGACGGGACAGTACGAGCATAGCTCTTTTCCTGTATGTTACAACTAGGTAAATACAACTAGGTAAATACACACCACAAATAAGAGACTTAGTACTCATATATGTTCCACCTTAGACAAATTCCTGGGGGAGAGAAAAGTATGGAGACATGATAAGAGACACAAGCAAATTTTTAAAGAATACGATGGAAAATAGTGAGAACATAATTTTGATGAGAGATTTTAACTGCAAAGAAGTTTGCTAATGGTATAATGGGAAGAATGGTATACTGAAGGAGGAGAAGCCTCATGGAGTGGTACATTGTTGGATTTGGTAATGAATAACATCATGACTCAGTGGATTAAAGAGAATACAAGATTCAGAGGTAGTGAAGAACCATCAAGACTAGATCTACTATTGACGAAAGAACTGGAAGTAATTAGTAAAGTAAATTATCAGTGCCCACTTGGAAAGAGTGACCATGTACTTATTGAATTTGAAGTAAATGATAGCAAAAAAGAGGGGAGAAGAGAAGAACACAAGAAAGGAAGATACAATTATGGAAAAGCGGACTTTGACGGATTAAGAACATTTTTCGGAGAGACAGACTGGAGGAATTTCCATGCAACAAGGAGTACCAAGAATAAATGGGATAAGTTCATCCGAATTTACACAGAAGGAATAAATAGTTATGTTCCAAGGATACTTATCAGAGAAAAGAAAAAGAATGAATGGTTTAATAGAAAATGTGAATTAGCAAGACTAGAAAGAGAAAAAACATGGAATAGTTGGAGGAAAAAAGGAAGTATCATCCTTTGGGAGAAGTACAAAACAACTAGAAATGAATATGTAAGAATCCGAAGAGAAGAAGAAAGTAACTATGAGAGAAATATAATAGAAAAATATAAGAACGAACTGAAACTTTTCTATAGATATATAAATAGAAAAATGAAAAACAAGGAAGGAATAGATTAGCTGAAGGTAGAAGGCATAGTGTACGAAGATGCATTACAACAGGCTGAGGTGATGAATAAGTGCTTACAGACTGTATTTACAAGAGAAAGTGAATTTAAAACGAAAATATAATAGCAAAAGAAACTATGATGGAAGACATAAAAGTAGACGTAATAGAAGTAAAAAAGGCTAATGGAAAGTCAAGATGTGAGAAAAGCCCCGGGTCCAGATGGAGTGTCGAATTGGATAATGAAAGAGTGCAGTAACCAACTAGTAGGAAAGTTACATAGTGTAATTGAGAGTTCACTCAAGGAGAGCAGAGTCCCGCTTTATTGGAAAAGAGCAAATATTGTGCCAATTCACAAAGGAGGAGACAAAGAAGAACCATTAAATTACAGGCCAGTATCATTAACAAGTGTAGTGGCAAAAATGTGTGAAAAAATTGTGAAGGACAGATGGTTAAAATATTTGGAAGAGACAAACACACTCTCAGGTGGCCAGTTTGGATTTAGAGGAGGAATGTCATGTACAACAAATTTATTAAGGTTTTTCTCGAGAGTGATTGATGTGACACAGGAAAGAGAGGGGTGTGTCAGTTGCATATACTTGGACCTAAAGAAGGCATTTGACAAGGTACCTCACAAGAGACTGCTCTGGAAGCTAGAACATGTAGGAGGATTGAAGGGTGGTTTGCTGAAGTGGATGGAAGACTTTTTGAGCCACAGAGAGATGAGAACAGTAATAAAAGATCAGAAGTCAGAATGGTGCAGTGTGACAAGTGGACTTCCTCAAGGATCAGTATTGGCCCCAGTGATTATCTTGGTCTATGTAAATGATATGACAGAGGGAGTGAACAGTTATATGAGTTTATTAGCTGATGATGCTAAATTACTAAGAAAAGTAGAAAGTAAAGAGGACTGTGAGGATTTACAAAGGATCTAGATAAGATTTTCAGATGGAGTCAACTATGGGAAATGGAGTTTAATGCTAAAAAGTGTAAAGCGATGGAAGTGGGCAGTAGAAAAAAGAGACAGAGAGGAAAGTATTCAATGGGAAATGAATGGATAATCAAAACAAAGGTCGAAAAAGTTATGCGAGTATGGATTACGGATAATTTGTCACCTGAGAAGCATATAAACAAGATCACAGGAGATACATATCAGTTGCTGAGGAATATAAGAATGGCATTCAAATATCTGGATGAAGAGATGATTAAGAAATTGATAACATCTTTGATGCGACCAAAGTTGGAATATGCGGCAGTGATTTAGTCACCACATAAAAAGAAGGATATAAGGAAGATTGCGAGAATACAAAGAGCAGTCACAAAAATGGCTCCAAGCCTGAGAGATTTACCATATGAGGAAAGACTTTCAAGACTAAAACTCCCAACTCTTGAGAAAAGAAGAGAAAGGGGAGATTTTATAGCAGTGTATAGAGCATCAATGGGTCTTGAAAAAAATGATAGAGAAGATCTGTTTGTGTGGGACGATAGAAGTACAAGAGGTCATGAGAAGAAATTGGAAAGGACAACACGCAAGATGGACATAAAAAAATTCAGCTTCCCGTATAGAAGCATAGAAGCCTGGAATAACCTCGATGCAAAAGTGATTAATGCAAGAAGTATTCAGGACTTCAAAGGCAAGCTGAATAATAGTAGATTTGGAGACGGGACAGTACGAACATAGCTCTTTTCCTATACGTTACAGCTAGGTAAATACAGCTAGGTAAATACACACACACACGGACGAAAAGGACTTATTAGGGCTTAAAAGGAACCAGAGAAGAGTTATAATGCTAGAAGACACAGTACACGAGATGATGGAAAAACTAGAGAAGATGGAAAGGAAAGTGTTTGTATTGGAAAAAGAGAAAACTATACTGAAAAATATAGTGGACGAACTTAATTGTAAACAAGACAACGAAAAGGTAGTGAAAATGCATGCATAAATTAATGCAGTACATAAGAAATTGAAGATGGCACAAGAGGAAATGAAAGATGAGAGAAAGACATGGAAGATAGAACAAGAAAAAGACCAAGAAAGCTTACATCAAATAATAAAAGATCAAGAAAATGAAAAGAAAAATGTGACCCAAGAAGTAGTTAAAGTAATCAAACAAAAAGAAAATTTAGTAAGAGATACAGTGGACAAAAAGAAATGTCATTATTTTTTGTTTTAAAGAAAAAATGCTGTACAAGAAAAACATAAGAGAAGAGGAAGAAAAGAAAGTGGCGAAAGAAATATTTAAAGTAGTAGAAGAGAATACGGAGATAGAAGAAGAAATAGAAGAGATACATAGGTTAGGGAAATATGAGGATGGAGGGACCCGCCCCTTGAAAGTTAAGTTTAGGTCACAAGCTACAGCACAAGATATATTGTCTAAGGCATGGAAACTGGCAAAGACAGAAGAATATAAGAAAATATGGATTAGAAAAGATATGAATGAGGATTGAGGAAGGAAGAGCCAGATTGAATGTACTGTTTAAAGAAGCCAAAGAAAAAAACTAATTGAGAACGGAAGAGGAAAAACAGAAATTCTATTGGAGAGTTTTGGACCAGAAACTGAAGAAGTGGTACCTACAAGAGAAAGAGTAAGAGAAGACAGTTTAAAGGAAAATGAAAACGGATGGCGGGTATCGTACACAAATATAAATGGGCTAGTGTCAACATTAACAGAAATAAACGATTAACTGAGAGCCAAGAAACCAGACATATTGGGTTTAGTAGAAACGAAGCTGAGTGATTCTGAGGATGTGCCAGTTGGGGAGGGTCAATATAATGTATGGAGGCGAAACAGAAATCAGAAAAAGGGAGGTGGTGTAATGGTGTTAACAAGGAAGGATGTGGTAGTAGGGAATGTGGAAAAAAGGAGAAGGTATGGCAGAGGTGTTGAAGGTAGAGTTGGTGATGAAAAAAGGAAGAATAAGAGACTTAGTACTCGTATACCTTCGACCTAAAACAAATTCCTGGGGGAGAGAAGAGTATGGATACATGATTAGAGACACAAGCAAATGTTTAAAGAATACGATGGAAAATTGTGAGAACATAATTATGATGGGAGATTTTAACTGCAAAGAAGTTTGCTGGGAAGAATGGTATACTGAAGGAGGAGAAGACTCATGGAGTGGTACATTGTTGGACTTGGTAATGAATAACATGACTCAGTGGATTAAAGAGAATACAAGATTCAGAGGTAGCGAAGAACCATCAAGACTAGATCTACTATTGACGAAGGAACTGGAAGTAATTAGTAAAGTAAATTATCAGTGCCCACTTGGAAAGAGTGACCATGTACTTATTGAATTTGAAGTAAATGATAGCAAAAAAGAGGGGAGAAGAGAAGAACGCAAGAAAGGAAGATACAATTATGGAAAAGCAGACTTTGACGGATTAAGAACATTTTTCGGAGAGACAGACTGGAGTAGTTTCCATGCAACAAGGAGTACACAGAAAAAATGGGATGAGTTCATCCGAATTTACACAGAAGGAATAAATAGATATGTTCCAAGGATGGTTATCAGAGAAAAGAAAAAGAATGAATGGCTTAACAGAAAATGTGAATTAGCAAGACTAGAAAGAGAAAAAACATGGAATAGTTGGAGGAAAAAAGGAGGTATCAAGTTATGGGAGAAGTACAAAACAACTAGAAATGAATATGTAAGAATCCGAAGGGAAGAAGAAAGTAACTATGAGAGAAATATAATAGAAAAATGTAAAACGAACCGAATTTTTTCTATAGATATATACCCGGGGCTTTTCTCACATCTTGACTTTCCATTAGCCTTTTTACTTCTATTACATCTACTTTTATGTCTTCCATTATATTTTCTTTTGCTATTATATTTTTCGTCTTAAATTAATTTTCTTCTGTAAATACAGTCTGTAAGCACTTATTCATCACCTCAGCCTGTTGTAATGCATCTTTGTACACTATGCCTTCTACCTTCAGCTTATCTATTCCTTTCTTGTTTTTCATTTTTCCATTTATATATGTATAGAAAAGTTTCGGTTCGTTCTAACATTTTTCTATTATATTTCTCTCATACACTACCCTCCCAAGTTTCACGCTTGCTTTCTTCCGGAGGCATAGCGCGAAACTCGCGGATCGCGAAACTCGGGTATTAAAAACACTGTAAAAATGCTAATTTAGTCCGTTTTTTTTTTTTTTTTTTGTTTTTTTTGTGTGTGTGTGTGTGTGTGCCTACAGCGCCGTTAGGCAGTGACCTCCAGGGGTGGGATGGTAGGCCCTGGAGGTTAACTTGAGGGCTGTGTACCTACCGTATTTTACAGCTTATATTAGACTCACTTTTTCCCCAAAAAAATATCCTGAAAAAACCCCAAGCCCCTGTCCACCCAGCAGTGAATGGATACTGGGTGTTAGCCTAGGGTTTGTGACCCGCTTCCCGGGGTGGTGGCTTCAGCCAACACTACGTAGAGAAGAGGAGGGAGGAGAAGACCTAGAGTTGGGAGTCACCCAGCGGATGCTGTTTTGGTCTGAGTGAGTGAGCTTGACACATATCTTGTCAGCTGATGGTTGTGTGACAGTGTTATACAGCAATAACACTGTCACAATGCCTTCCTCTCTTCTCTCTTGTCTCCTCCAGTACCTCCAGAAACGACAGTACCACACACGTCATGGTTAATCACTTATAAAGGAGTATTTTGTGGTAAATAAGTAAGGAACGGCGGGGGTGTAAGGTAAGGTGCTACTTATTTCGAGGTGTTACCTATCTTATGCGACATCGGCTGCTCCTGTAGAGGAAAACACAAACAAAAGGAAAAAAACAAAGCAAAACTACATACAAGCTATACTAAGCCTATTATAATACTATACTAAGCAGGAAATTAGGAAGACGTGTTCCGTAGGTCTCTTATGGGAGGCGGTAGCAGAGTGGTTAGCGTCAAGATATGTGTCAAGCTCGAGTACGAGCTTGAGAGACGGCCTACAAAGTGATACTAAGCAGAAAAGGTCACAAGAAGAAGAAGTCTCCGAGTGGCGTTCTTGGTGACCCGAGTTCGATCCTTGATGATGGCTGTAAAATCCACTTAAAATTTTTCTCGCCTAAGAACACCCACACGCTGCCCATTAACTCTACCTTCGATTGCGAGTGCATCGGAGGACACAGGGGGCGGCATGAGCCTCTAATCATGGGCGTCACTATAGAAATTCTGTCTGCGCCACCACGGACAAGGGCCAACCATCACAGCCCTCAAATTAATCTCCAGGGCCTACCATCCCACCCCTGTAGGTCACTGCCTAACGGCGCTGTAGGCACACAAACACACACACACACACACCAAAAAAAAAAAAAAAAAAAAAAAAAAAAAACGCAAAACTCGGGGATATAATGCGCGAAAGTCGGGATGGTAAGAATTTAGGACTCAGCGCGAAACTCGCATAGCTTGAAACTCGGGAGGGTAGTGTAGTTACTTTCTTCTTCTCATCGGATTCTTACATATTCATTTCAATTTGTTTTGTACTTCTCCCAAAGGTTGATACCTCCTTTTTTCCTCCAACTATTCCATGTTTTTTCTCTTTCTAGTCATGCTAATTCACATTTTCTGTTAAACCATTCATTCTTTTTCTTTTCTCTGATAACCATCCTTGGAACGTATCTATTTATTCCTTCTGTGTAAATTCGGATGAACTCATCGCATTTTTTCTTGGTACTCCTTGTTGCATGGAAACTACTTCAGTCTGTCTCCGAAAAATGTTCTTAATCCGTCAAAGTCTGCTTTTCCATAATTGTATCTTCTTTTCTTGTATTCTTCTCTTCTCCCCTCTTTTTTTTTTATCATTTACCTCAAATTCAATAAGTACATGGTCACTCTTTCCAAGTGGGCACTGATAATTTACTTTACTAATTACAGTAAACCCTATCGTATTCGGACCGTCATTATTCGGACTTCGACATTATTCGGACCTCCTCCTCCTCTTTTTTTTTTTTTTTTTTTCTCCCGCTTTTTTCTCTCCAAATGTTGTATAGGCGAGTGATCTGAGGCCATTGAGCCTTGGACCCAGATACAGCAACGGAGGACGTATCTGCAGCTACCACCCGCTCTCCCACCGACTAGATACTACCTGCCCTTACTACCATATTCAGCAAGCCTCCCTTGTTAGGTAGTTAACAGGTAGGAAGGCCCTGACTGGCTTGGACGAGTAATGATGTTATCAAACTTGTCATCAGTCACCAGCCAATGACAAAATGTTTCTAAAACTTTTCGACCAATCACAAGTCAACAAGACGTTTGACACGGCCTTTAAAGGTCATGTCACATGGACACTTTTTCCGTTAGTGTTACGGGGTGGCCGTGGCAAGAATGTTTCCCCGTCACAGGCTACCCCGCCACCTCAACACATTTAAATAACCCTTATTTAAGGTTACACGTGGTACTAAACTGACCTAAATAATGACGCGTGTGTATAACAAGTCACCATAATCACTACGATGTATAATAACTAGTAATGACGTAAAGCCCTGCCCACCCTGCTGGCGAGCAACCTGCCCCGCCTGGCACCCTGCCTACCTCTCAGGACAACACGCTGTCATCCGCCTCACCGGTGCCTTCCTGAAGAAGACAGGTCAGCTACCACGCCTGTGATAGCATTATAGGATATTACCAGGGATCAAGGGCTCCTCAAGGGATCCTCGCACCCCTACAGACAACACCAAGAAGGAGGAGGAAATCTCCGCCATCATGATACTGCTGCCGGCTGCCTCTGCCAGACGTTGGACTGATAGTACTGTACACTACTCCTGTACAGTACTGTATTGTGTATTTTTATTGTAGATTTATTTATTTACATGATTTATTTTATGTTTATTGATATTTGCATGAATTAGAAATATTCTATATTCACCTATAATTTTTTATTTTTTTATTATTTATTTATTTTATCCCTGCATTATTCGGATCCTTGCATTACTCGGACTACTCCTTGGCCCAATTAGTCCGAATACGAGAGGGTTTAGTGTACTTCCAGTTCTCTCGTCAATAGTAGATCTAGTCGTGATGGTTCTTCGCTACCTCTGAATCTTGTATTCTCTTTAATCCACTGAGTCATGATGTTATTCATTACCAAATCCAACAATGTACCACCCCATGAGTCTTCTCCTCCTTCAGTATACCATTCTTCCCAGCAAACTTCTTTGCAGTTAAAATCTCCCATCAAAATTATGTTCTCACAATTTTCCATCGTATTCTTTAAGCATTTGCTTGTGTAGTTCTCTTATCATGTCTCCATACTCTTCTCTCCCCCACAAATTTATTTTAGGTGGAACGTATACGAGTACTAAGTCTCTTATTCTTCCTTTTTTCCTCACCAACTCTACCTTCAACACCTCTGCCATATCTTCTCCTTTTTCCACATTCCCTACTACCACATCCTTCCTTGTTAACACCATTACACCACCTCCCTTTTTCTGATTTCTGTTTCGCCTCCATACATTATATTGACCCTCCCCAACTGGCACATCCTCAGAATCACTCTGCTTCGTTTCTACTAAACCCAATATGTCTGGTTTCTTGGCTCTCAGGTAATCGTTTACTTCTGTGTGTTTGTGTGTGTGTGTCATAGGTGGGCCCTTCTGCAAACACTTCCGCAACTTCTGCAAATTGTGGAAGTCCGAATTTGTTTGCGGATTTGCGGAAATGTAACTGTTTGCGCATTTTTGTTTGCGGAAGCACTTCTACAAACGCAAACATGTCCGCAAACTGCCAATAGATAGTATTCTCATGACGTCACACATCCGGGTATTTCGGGAGCGCGGCCATGTGTTGTGGCAAGACTTGTAAACACAGCCGTGCAAACTCACAGGTAGAGTGAGCCATACTTGTCTTGTCATGGTGTCTTGGTTTTGCTTTGGGCTGCGAGGATCCCTTGGGGAACACTAGTTATGAACCCTGGTGATGTCCTATGATGCTATCACAGGCATGGTGGTTATCCTGTCTTCCTCAGGAAGGCACAGGTGAGGCGGATGACAGCGTATTGCCGTGAGGGGTGGACGTCAAATGGTGGGCAGGTTAAAGGTGGTGACGGTCGGGGTGACCGTCCTTTCCTGGGCTCGTTTGAGGAGCCCAGGACCCACAGCTACAGAGGGCACCAACTCTACCGCCTCTCCAACAAGATGGGGAAAGAGCTTGAAAGTTAGTGTTCAGAGAAGCAGAGGAGCTAGGTGCTGGAGCAGGCCATGTTTGCCGCCCTTTCCGTGCCGCCTGGGTAGATGTGTTTGTTAAGTACAACACGGCCATACCCAGCTCTGCAGCTGTGGAGAGACTGTTCTCCCAGGGATCGGACATCATGAAGGCCAAGAGAGCGAGTCTGACCTCCGATAATTTTGAGAGATTGGTCTTCATGAAGGGGAACATGGACCTGCTCAAGATTGAATTGTCACCAGAGGTCTCTGAATGAGGAGTCTGAGGTTAAGGATCTGAGACTGATATCATATGAATAAAATTTGAAGTGTATAGTACCTATACTAATTGCTATCCCTTAGTTTGCACTTAAGTGTATAATATATATACAGTCAAACCTCGATATAACGGATCTCGATGTAACGGACTTCGGATATAACGGACTCCATTTGCGTGACTTTTTTAATTTATTTTTTAATAATATTATAAGGAAGGAGCCTGTGTTGCTAGTGATTTAGTGATAGAAGGTGTGTATTGTTTAAAATAGTGACTATTAGTGTTATGGCGTGGCTGCTGCTACATCTCCGTCACCTCAACACCCTAAATCACCCTTATCTAAGGTGACACGCATGCTACACTGACCTAAATAGTGACATGTGTATAGAACTGCACTTCACAACCATATAATATATATATATATAATGAGCATTAGTCATGATAATAAGCAATACGTTTGGAAGCCACGGCTGAATCTGGCTCGTAGTAATTTGTTTACCTTTGACTAGAGCTTGAGCTTGACTAGCTACACGGTCTGGTTGTGTTTGTGATTATTTCTCATTTATGTCACGTGTAGGAGCGGACCAAATTCAGCATGTAGTGCCAGTCACTGTTTACCTCCCAACATAGCTACCCAGTCTGGTTGTGTTTGTGATTATTTCTCATTTATTTCACAATTTTTCCGTGTTTTTCATATATTTTTCCACCCTTGGGAAAATACCCTCGCTATAACGGACAATCGGCTTTAACGGACCACTCCTCTACCCTTAGTCCGTTATATCGAGGTTTGACTGTATATATATATATACAGGGAGGTCCCGTTATACAAGCATTCGGTATACGAGAAATCAATGATACGAGCTGAGTAAATTAGGTACTATTTTCAATATACGAGATCGAAAATCCAATGCTATGACATTCAAATTGGGGTGAGTAAAATGACCAACTTCAAAATGCGCGCCCTACCACGTATGCATCTGGGCTGTATGATGATGTACAATGATTCAGATGCGCAGAGAAGAGTTTGTGGGCAGTGGAAGAGGTCTGCGCACCCCTCCCTTGTCCCTTACCTACCTAACACAGCGTTCACACACAAGTTTATTACGGCGGGAATGTAGGTAAGTACAGCGGAGTGATGCCACGAGGAACACAGGGAGAGGAGTGATGTGTTGCCTCTGTCTTGGTAGGTAGGTAACTGCCTGAATACAGGACTCCCGGGCTGGACAAAGGGGGATTTGGTTAACCCCAGTCAGGTCACCCCTAGCAAGGCATGACCTGAAGGGTAATTAAGAATATGGCACGGCCTGACCTTTAGGGGTAATTAGCCAGGTGTGCGGCCCCAACCTTGGGACCACTACACTACCCTCTCTTGTATCACGCTGGGTCCCCTACAGTACGACGTCTATTTTGCTTGTTATGCATGTTTTATGTTTAATTAATGTGCAGTTATGTTATTTTGTGTGCTATTTTCTCTTTCAGAATGCTTTTTCTACAGAATAGGTAGTGCAGTGTGGGTAATATAGACGCTGTGTGTTCGTTGTGTTTGGTATAGTTTATTTTACCTTGAAAAACAGGTCTTTGATGGGGTCCTGGAACCAAACCTATATTTTACCATTAGTTATGTATTTCGCTATACGAGATTTCGCTTTACGAGTATGCCAGAGGTCATACCTCTGCTATAAGATCAGATAACTGCTCGTATCTTGGGGACCTCCCTGTATATACACATATATATATATATATATATATATATATATATATATATATATATATATATATATATATATATATATATATATATATATATATATATATATATATATAATATATATATATATATATATATATATATATATATATATATATATATATATATATATATATATTATATATATGTACACTAGGGTCCCACATAAAATGAGAAATTGGTCGATAAACGAGGTCGTTTTATGTGAATTCGCTTTATGTGAAACACATAACCTATGGGAAAAATTGATGTTGGTCTATCGGTCCTCCCGCCCGTACTCGTACATTTATACATGTTCACACCTGTGCATACTAGAACATGGTATTATTTTACACTAGGATCGAAATATCCTACACAATTGGGAGTATGGTTTCTGTTTACCTTATTGGATTCTAGGAAACATTCTTTTGGACTCAAACTTTTGTAGATAATGACATGTTGTTCATAGGGAGGCGAGAGACAAGTGTTTGTTTACGTGCAGGGTGCCTTTCACTCTTCTTCCTCTTGTGACCTACATCGCCTCTGTTCTTCCCTTGCCGCGGACACTTTAAATGCAGATTTTGCTTTAGTTAGGAAGTTAAAGCGTGGGATTAGGCTAGGTTACTGACTCAAAAGCAAGTTGCGATAAACTTGGCTTAACTCTCGCTTGCGTGCCTCGCCAGAACTGTTGTTGTTGTTGTTGTTGTTTTAGGGCTGCAAGGATCCCTTGGGGGAAGAGTGACATCCAGGACTCAGGACTTTTTCCGTATCCACGGCTGGGGGGAAGAGTCACTGCGGTATTGGCCCATGGAGGTGATGTGGAGGGTATCGCCGAGCGTGTTATTCCAGGTGGAGCGGCAGACCCGAGAGATGAGGCGTTTAGCCAAAATGTATACAATTTTGGAATTTTATTTATTTAAAAAATATATATATATATAATTTTAATATTTTAGGTCATTCGCTTTATAGGGGAAACGCTTTATGCGAACACACTTTATGCGGGACCCTAGGTGATATATATATATATTATTATATATTATATATATATATATATATATATATATATATATATATATATATATATTATATATATATATATTATATATATAATATAATAGGTATGGTAATGCTTCTCTATCACAATATCGTAAACTAGAGAAAACTGATTTCAAAGTAAAAAAGGCTAGACTAAATATAGAATTTTTGTAAACCTGTAAAACATATGGAGTAATCCCTAACTTCCTTCAATTTAAATTATATAAACCCATGCTAAACAATACATCTACATATAAGTCATTTAAATTTAAATTACTAAACTTAGAACTAAAAGAGAAAAACAGGCTACTTAAAAATCATTCAGAGGACTTTAATCAAACTAAATCTGATCTGAAAAACACCTTGTCATGGCTTGATTTTAATTGTCTTTTTAATAGATTAGTACGTAGTAATGACTCTAAATTCAAAACAGCTAAAGCTTGTCATAGGAAAAAACTGTGTTCTCTAGGCATTCCTCTGGAACACTCTGTCAATAAGGATAAAGTCGTAATTAATTTTTCTAACCGCTCGTTAACTCCTACTGAAAAAGATTTACTTTCACTTGGACTACCTTCTGCCTTACCAAAATTTAATATTAACTATGTCAATCATTACTTTACATTTGAGAAACTTATTAATACACTTAAATATAAAGCTAAAAAAACATTTATTATGGATTGGGATAACTTGGTTCAAGGCATTTCTACTATTGCTCATTCATCATATCGCGAATTTAATGAATTCAAACATTCGTTCCCAAAATTTCCACAAATTCAGTTTGATGCCTTAAATGACCTTAAATCTGATAATACTATCTTAATCACTAGACCCGATAAAGGACGCAGTACAGTAATTTTAGATAAAACTGAGTATATTAACAAAGCTGAATCCATCCTTGGTGATAAAACTAAATTTAAAATCCTCGCTGATAATACATTTTCTTTCATCATTAAAATGGAGGACAGACTTATCCGTCATCTTAGAGCATTACTTAAATTAAAAGTTATTACTAAAAACGTTTTCAATTATATGTTTCCTAGCGGTTCCTCCCCTGGTGTCCTCTATGGATTACCAAAAACTCATAAAATAGGTAACCCCTTACGCCCTATCCTTAGTACTATTGGGCCCGTCAGGGTGGCAAGGTTGGTAGAGACGTGAGCTCGCAATGTGCAGCGTCCCTGTGCATTCGGTCAGCAGTTCGAGTCCGCCTAGTTCGTGCTGACGTGGCGGCGCTTTGTATAGTCAATAACCTTGTAGTTGGTACTTGCAAAGTGTGTAGATAGGATGAAAATCTTATCTTATATTTTAGTACTATTGGCACTTTTAACTATGACCTAGCTAAATACTTTGTCCCGATAATCGACCCCCTAACTACCAATGAATACACAATTAAGAACTCTTTTGATTTTGCACATGAATTAAAAACAATTAACATAAACAATGCGGTAATGGCTAGTTTTGACATCCAATCACTATTTACAAATATTCCATTAGATGAGACTATTGAGATCATCACTAATAATTTATTTCATAATGTTACCATTTTTCTTAACTACACAAAAAAAAACAATTCTCTGATTTATTAACTTTAGCTATAAAAGACTCTCCATTCATATTTAATAAAAAACTTTATGTCCAAACTGATGGGGTTTTCATGGGGTCTTGCTTGGGTCCTTCATTTGCCAATGCCTTTCTATGTCATCATGAACAAATCTGGCTGTCTGACTGTCCTACCTCTTTTAAACCCTTTTATTATAAACATTACGTTGATGACGCTTTTTTTACTTTTTAAGAATACAGAACATATTCCCTTATTTCTAAATTACCTTAACTCTAAACACCCAAATAGTAAGTACACATATGAAGTTGAAAACCAATTATCACTACCATTTCTAGATATCTTAGTTACCCGTAAAGATAATTATTTTACCACCTCAGTCTACAGAAAACCTACCTTCACAGGACTAGGAACCCAGTATCTATCATTCATCCCTAACCTTTTTAAAATCAATACTATTAAAACCTTACTACACAGATGTTATAGTTTCTCTTCCAATTGGTTTGCCTTCGATAATGAAATTAAATTCCTTACTAATTTTTTCAAAAATAATGGCTATCCCCTTAAATTAATAGAAAAAACTATTTCTAGTTTCTTAGATGAAAAGTTCAACCCTAAGTCGAATCAACCCGAACCCATATTAGACACACATTATATTAAACTTCCATTTTATGGCCATCTCAGTTATATCATTCGTAAAAAACTCAATGATCTAATCAAGTTACACCTTCCTAACTCAAAATTAAAATTTGTCTTCACTAATCCATTTACTTTAAGAACACATTTCAAATATAAAGATCCTATACCTAAAACTCTTATCTCTAATATAATTTATGAATTTGAATGTTCGAGCTGTAAGGTTCGATACATCGGCGAGACGTCAAGAAATTTAACCCTTAGGTTCGCAGAACATAAAGGTGTTTCCGCCCGTACTGGTCGACCTATTTCTTCCCCTTCTCAATCTGCTATTCGCTCACACTCCCATGATCTTGATCACCCATTCTATATGAATGATTTTAGAATCCTATCTAAGGCAAACTTCTCTAGTGACACTAAATTATTAGAATCCATACACATCAAGCACTTGTCCCCTGATCTTAATAATCAAGTCACTTCATACCAATTACATATACTCAAATGATTATCACACTGTTTCGATCGTCCGACTCGTTTCGATCGCTCCATACGAACCGAAATGCTACCTGTAAAATTATTGTTCATTCAGTCCTCTGCTAACCTAGACAGCATACACACCAAGGTTTGTTAAGTATAAATTGTGTTTTTAGTTTTTAGATAATATAGGATTATTTCATTGCTTTAAATTTTTAGATGTTTGCTTTTAGCAGTTTTTTTTAGTATTTTAACTTATAAACTATTTTAGCCTGATGATGCCAAGTGCCATTGGCGAAACGTTACACGCACATAAAGAAACCCAAAATGACGAGTGTCTTTGCCACCCTGAAAAATCAACATATATATATATATACCGTATTTGCCGGCGCATAAGACGCACCTCCGCATAAGACGCACCCCTATTTTACAAAGAGGTTTTGAGAAGAAAAAAAATATTAATGTTTTTGAGGGGAAATTTTTGTTTTCGTAAAATTATCAAGTTATTAAAAAAAAAAAGGATTTGTATGGGAAAGCAAATGATTATGAGCATGTACCTAAATACAATATTCACTGTGCAGTGAATGTGAATGAAAAATTATGTTAGTTAAAATGTAAAGAGAATGAGTGTAACCAAAATCTGTCATAAATCGTAATATATTGCAGGATGCCCCCACGAATTGATATTCTAATATTTGCTACCTATGACATATAGCTTAGATTTAATGTTGTAGGTATGCCTTTGTTGCTTTTCTGCTTTGTGTTTAGACTGTGGAAAATTTGCAGTATAGATATTGGTATTATTTTGGTAGTAGGCTTTCAAAAAGTCCTAGGACTCTTACCAACACCATCGGTAGTTTTCTTCATTCTGAGTATTTTTGAGCCCCATTTCCCATGGCGCAATTGAATAATAATGGCATTACACGTAGTACCGAAAATCTACCGTTACTTCAGCCAGAGAGTTAAGTTAGGTTAAATCAGATTAGGTTAGGTTAGAGGTGGGGTTTGGTTTAGTAACAGATGATATAGAGAAATAACGAAAATTACCAATAATATGGCGTAGCAATGTTTGCGGGGTGGATCTGGAGGGGCAGGTTGCCCCCCCCCCCCCCCCACATGTAAACAAACATTGATTTCCGACAACAACGCGAGCCAGATTAATACAAAACACATCAAAACTATTCAGGAGGACTTAAGTTTCTGCCTCAAAATCGGTGGTTGTCCAATAACAAAAATTCACGAAGATATTTAGGTAACACTGTAAGGTAACCATCTCTACCTTGTTGTTATTGTTGTAATTGTTGAAGGGCACCGTTGTCGAGATCGACGATATTTGCCCTGGTTTACACCTATGAATCTATCACAGTCGCGAGGGTTGATTAGTCTTCTTCAGGAAGGTACAGGTGAAGGCTGGTTCACACTCTGAAATCACGGCAGCGTTCCATCAGCCGTGCCTTGTATTCACAGTATTCATCACGGTTCCGTCATTTTCGGCAGTTCCTGCTCACCTTCTAAGCAGACATGGTGCCTCAGAGGCTATGCTTGAAGAAATTTGCATTAATAGCACTTCTGTCGGATGAAGAAGAGGGGTAGAAATCTAAAAGACATTGTTTTGGGTACATAAAGCCTTGAGAAAACGACAATTATCAGCACAGCACAGTCTCATTACGTTAAAATATTCTTTCCCTGAAACCGTTACGTGACAGGACTGTGATGTATTGGAGCCGTGACGGCGGCGCACCGTTTAGTGTAACACATCTATTTGTTTGAGTGTAAGAAATTCTAACGGATGTGATGAGACGATGCCGTGTCACCATGATGGTATGGTGTGATTCGGCCTTGAGGCGGACGGTGTGGCGCCGTGAGGGGTCTTGGTGTACCGTGTGGAAGACTTTTGTCCCATCTACAGGTACGGTACCATTGCAGCCTTTTTACTAGCACTCTTTCATACAGTTTCCTTATCCGTAGAGGTACAGGGTGAGGATTGAGGGGTCGAGGTGGTACAAAGGCCT
The DNA here is from genome assembly GCA_016584305.1 of Chionoecetes opilio. Lineage (NCBI taxonomy): Eukaryota > Metazoa > Arthropoda > Malacostraca > Decapoda > Majidae > Chionoecetes > Chionoecetes opilio. The sequence goes on along the minus strand of JACEEZ010000959.1, from coordinate 198,025 downwards.
ATGCTGTCTCCTATCCCACCTTGCTTACCACTGTAGCGGCACTAACACACACGCACATACACACCTGCATCGGCTTAAGCCACCCCCTGTCTGGGACCAGGATTAGAGGCCCGAGGGTGACCTGACGCTGACCTGACTTGTCCTCGCCGACACAATTGCAGCACCAGCCAGGTAATTCAAGCAGCCAAAGGACACACAGAGACACACACGCCGCGCACCTCTTGTCCCCACGTTGTACAATGACTCGCTGTCAAATAAACTACAAAGCCACGACGCCCTTTCTCCATCCTTGTGTCAATAGACAGACTCCCCAAGATACTACACCTCCCTCTCACCGCTCACACTCCTTCAAATAAAACTTTAACACGCTCTTTGTTTCAATATTCCATTTATCAACAAAAATCATTCCAGCAAAAAATTCCAACACTATTTTCTGCCTCCCTTCTATCATCTCTTTTTCAACTGTTTGTGTCAATTTGGGTGTGACCCGAGTCGAATGCAGGTTAAGGCTACATCTAATATGCGGGATGTTTGTATTTTTCCATGGGTGCGGGGAGGGCCCCTGAGGGGTAATGCCCCATGGTGGGTGCGCGGAGGGCGTCGCCGAGACGTTTTATCAGACGTTTTACAATGGAGAGCAGCAGAGGGGGTGGATGATGTTTACATCTGACACGGCCATTTTGGCAGCAACAATCGCTATCTTGTTGCCCCAGCTCTTATTTTCTCTTAAACTCCAACCTTTTTTTTTTTTAAAAAGAAAATTATGCATTAACCTTGGTTGATAAACACAGTTACAAATTTGTGCTCAGTGAACTACTGCTAAACCACAGATAACTCCAGACCCCTTGAGTAATACACCACCGGCTGTTCTGCATTCTCTGCCCGACCTCTCATGCGCTAATATGGCCGCATTAGACGCAGGCTGAACTTTGCATTCCTTTTTTAATGGAAAAAGTGCGTCTTATGCGCCGGCAAATACGGTAATATATATATATATAATATATATATATTATATATATATAATATATATATATATATATATATATATATTATTATATAATATAATAATATATTACTGAAATATATATATATACTGTAATATATATTATATATATATTATATATTTTATATATATATCTATATATATATATATATATTATTATATTATTTTATATATATATATATATGTATTTCTATATATATATATATAATATATATATATATATATATTAAAATATATATATATATCATTATATATTATATTAAAAATATATATATATATATATATATAATATATACCGTATTTGCCGGCGCATAAGACGCACCTCCGCATAAGACGCACCCCTATTTTACAAGGAGGTTTTGAGAGAAAAAAATATTGGTGTTTTTGAGGGAAAACAAAAATTTCGTAAATTTATCAAGTTATTAAAAAAAAAAAAAAAAAAAAAGGGTTTTTGTAGGGGAAAGCAAATGATTATGAGCATGTACCTAAATACAATATTCACAGTGCAGTGAATGTGAATAGAAAATTAACAGTTAAAATGAAAGGAATGACAGGGTAACCAAAATGGGTCATAATATATTGCAGGATGCCCCTATGAATTTATATATTTCATATTTTGCTACCTATGACATATATAGCTTAGATTTAATGTTGTAGGTAGCCTTTGTTGCTTTTCTGCTATGTGTTTAGACCTTGTGGAAAATTTGCATAGATATTGGTATTATTTTGGTAGTGGGCTTTCAAAAGTCCTAGGACTCTTACCTACAATCATCGTGTAGCTTTCTTCATTCAGAGTATTTTGAACCCCATTTCCCATTGCGTAATTGAATAATAATGGCATTACACGTAGTACCGAAAATCTACCGTTATTTCAGCCCGAAAGTTAAGTTAGGTTAAATCAGATTAGGTTAGGGTTTGAGGGGGGGTTTGGTTTAGTAACAGATGATATAGAGAAAAAAACGAAAATTTCCAATAATATGGCAGTGTGAAGCGTAGCAATGTTGTGGGGCAGACCTGGAGGGGCAGAATGCCCCCCCCCCCCCACACACACACGTAAACAAACATTGTTTCCGACAAAAAAAGAGCCAGATTAATTCAAAACACATCAAAACTATTCCCGGAGGACTAAGTTTTGCCTCGAAATCGGTGGTTGCCCAATAACAAAAATTTTCGAAGACATTTAGATAACACTGTAAGGTAACCATCTCTACCTTGTTGTTATTTTTGTAATTGTTGAAAAGGGGAAACCCTTGTCGGGATCGACGATATTTCCCTGTTTACACCTATGAATCTATCACAGTCGCGAGGGGTTTATTAGTCTTCTTCAGGGAAAGGTAGCTACAGGTGAAGGCTGGTTCACAGTCTGGGAAATCACGGTTAGCGTTCCGTC
>JACEEZ010000959.1:183132-190632 GCA_016584305.1 Chionoecetes opilio | reverse complement strand
TTATAAAAAATTTTTCCCGATTATTAAAGTCCGTTTTTTCAAGCCCCCCGGGGGGGGGTAAAAAAAAAAAAAAAAAAAAAAAAAAAAAAAAATTTTAATTAAATTTAAAAAATCTGCCCAAACCCATAAAACTACACTTACCAGTAAAAGGGGGTAAATGGGGCTGGTTTTTAAATTCAAACTCACCCCACAAATAGCCCCCGGGAACGAAAACCTGCACCCATCCTTGTTTAGTACTTTCCCCCCCTTTTCCCCTGCAGGATCACCCTCTTAAATTTCCCCATTCCCTTCAGGCTGGAGACACCCTTGAAATTGAGGGAAAGCTGACATTTTGGATAAAACAAAAAACGGGAAATTAATTAATCCCAAAACCGAAAAAGGGTTTTGGCAAAGTAAACAAAGGTCGGGTCCCCACCCGGGGGGCTAGCCGTGTTTTTTTCCCCAAAAGCACCGTTTTGGGTTTTAATGAATCCCAATCCAATAAAATTGCTGAAATGTGTTTTTAAAAACTATTTTGTGATATTTTTTTGGGAAGGGGTTTTTCTTTTAAATTAAATTTTTTTTCGGCTCCTCCCAAGTTTGGGTTGTTTTTTTTTTAAGCAGAAACCAATCCTTTTTTAATTTCAAAAAAAAAGGGAAAATTCGTATCCAAAACGGTGCTTGGACGCCCTAAACAGGGCTAAACAGCTGACAGCCTACCGCGGGTTTTCCTAAACCTTTTTGTTTAAAAATTTTTTGCCACCAAAATTTTTAAACGTTTTTTTTAAAAATTACATCATACAGTATTTGTTTTTTCCAAGGGATGTCGTTTCCATCACCAAGGGTGCCCCCTTTCCCACAGGAAGGGAGAACTTAAAATGAAATTAAAAGACCCCTGACCCCTCCCGGGAAAGGGGCCAAAAGGACAAAAACATTTTATTAATGCGACAAAGGGGCTTTCCCCGGTGAAAGGGAAAAGAGATGCGTTTAAAAAAGCAATATGCCGAGATCATTATTTTTTGCCGACTTTCTTTTTTTACATGTTTCCCCAAGATTTTTGGGAGGGCATGTTTTAAAAAACCCGAGTAAAAACCCAAAGGGCGATGAAAACCCGGGGAGGGGGGGTAGCAAAGTGGTTGCGTAAACCCGGGAGTGGCGTTTTTCGAAAACCCGATTTTCGATCCCGAGTGAGACCCATAAACCCCCTTGAAATCTTTTTGCACCGTTGAGTGGCCTAAGAAAAACCCACATGCCCCGTCCCTTAACTCTACCCCTTTGACTGCAGTGCAGGGAGGACCAAAGGGGGGGGCATGAACCTCTAAATTTTTTGGGGTCACTTAAAAGGAAAACCTTTCCTGCGCCCCACGGCGATCCCCAAAACCCTCACAGCCCCCCCGGGTTTTAAACCCCCCGGTCCTAAACCCTCCCACCCCTGGAGCTCCTGCCTAACGCCCCTTAAAAGGCTAATGTAAAAAAAAAAAAAAAAAAAAAAAAAAAAAAAAAAAAAAAAAAATTTAAAAAAAAAAAAAAAAAAAATCTTTTCTTTGGGCCCTTGGGGCCGGGGGGTTAAAATCAAAATTTCCCAGTTAAAACATAAACCCATTTAAAGGGGTTTTTCTGTATATAAAATATATAATATATTATATATTAAAATATAATATATATATATATAAATATAATAAAATATATATTTTTATTATAACAAGAAACCCCGTTTTTTCCGGCCCCCCACGGGGGGGGGCGCCCTGCCGGGGTAAAATCATTTTGGCCCTTTTTTTGAGAGTTACTCCCTTTTGGGGAAACCCCCAAAAAACCCTTTTTTTTTTTTTTTTTTTTTTTTTTTTTTTTTTTTTTTTTTTTTTTTTTTCCCCCTCACAAAGGGGCTGGCCCCGGGCAAAAACAAAAATGGGGAAAAACCCAAAAACCGTTAAATTGCCAGTCCCCCATAAAGAAACAGTCAGAGAAAAAAATAAAAAAGTGGGGGGAGCCAATTTTGTTTTTGGGGTTGCCTTTTTTACTCCCTTTTTTTGAAAAGATGGAAGTTATGGAAAAATGGGGCAAATAGAAACAAAAAGAAAGGGTTCCCCAGTTTTTCAGTGGGAAAAAAAAAAAAAAAAAAAAAACCCTGGGTCGGGGTTGTTCCCGGGTTTTTTTTGAGGCTCCCCCTTTTTTGAAAGCCCCCGGGTTTAAAAGGGTTTTTCCTGTTATATTATATATATTATATATATAAATATAAATATATATATATATATGTAAATTATATATTATTATAAAATAAAAATATAATTTGGGAAAAATATATATAAATTTTATATATTATATATATATATATAATGTATTTAAATTTGTTTTTTTTAGTTTTTTTTTATAATAAGGGTTATTTTATTGCTTTTTAAATTTTTTTTTATGTTTGCTTTTTGCAGTTTTTTTTTTAGTTTTTTAACTTATAAAATATTTTTAGCCTGATGATGCCAAGTGCCATTGGCGAAACGTTGCCAAAACACATAAAAAAAACCCAAGAATGGGAAAGAATGTCCCTTTTCCACCCTGAAAATCAACCCTATATATAATATATATAATTTTATAATTTTTATATATATATTTTATATATATATATATTAATATATATCTAAAATAAAATATTAAAATAATTTTAATATATATATATGTAAATCTTTAAAATATTTTATTTATATATTATATAAAATAATATATAAAATTACTAAAATTAAAATATAATATATTATATATATAAAATTAATTTTATTATATATAATATATTATTTATTATAGTTTTAAAATATATATATATATTTAACCCGTAAATTTTTTCCCGGCCCCATAAAACGCATTTTTTTTTTCCCCTTAAAAAAAAATGCAAAGTTCCCCTGCTTTTAATGCGGGCCAAAAATTTGGCGCAGTAGAGGGTTCGGGCAGAGAATGGCAGAACAGCCGGGTGGTGTATTAAACTAAAGGAGTCCGGAGTGACCTCTGCTGAGGAAGTAGTCCCCACTGAGGCCAAATTTGGTAACTGTGTTTACAAACATAATTTCTATATCTAAGGAAAAGTTGGAGTTTTTTTTTTTCAAAATGAGAAAAAAATGAGCTGGGCAAACAAGATAGCGATTGCCTTGCACTGCCAAAATGGCCGTGGTCAGTGTAAACATCATCCACCCTCCCGCTGCTGCTCCTCCATTGTATACATCTGATAAAACGCTCGGCACAGCCCTCCGTGCAACCCCCAGGGTCATTCCGCTCAGACCTCCTCCCCCGCACCTGGGAAAAACGAAACATCCCGCATATTAAAAGATGTCGCCTTAAACCGCATTTCGACTCGGGCCAAACAATTTGACACACAGTTGGAAGGAGATGATAGGGGGGGAAGGGCAGAAAAATGGTGTATGAATTTTTGCTGGACTGGTAATTGGGTAGATAAATGGAAATAGTGATAACAAAGAGCGTGTTAGAATTTCAATTTGCAGGGAGTGGTGGGAGCGTGAGAGGGAGGTGGTAGTATCTTGGGATTCTGTTCTATCCACAAGGATGGGAGAAAAGGGCGTCCCTGGCCTTTTGGTATTTTATTTGACAGCGAGTCATTGTCAACGTGGGGACACGAGGTGTCGCAGCGTGTGTTCCTCTGTGTGGTCCTGTAAGCTGACTGGAATGACCTGGCTGGTGTTGCAGTTGTGTGTCGCTAGGACAAGGTCGGTCAGCGTCAGGTCACCCTCGGGCCTCTATCCTGAGGTCCCGATACAGGGTTGGTGGGCCCTCAGCCTATGCAGGTGTGTATGTTGCGTGTGTTGTGGGTTAAAGCGCCGCTACCACCAGTGGTAAAGCAAGATGATATAGGAGTACAGCATAAGTCGTTTTTGTACACCTCGGACCCCCAATCCTCAAAACCTGTATCCTTCTACGGATAAGGAAACTGTATGAAGAGTGCTAGTAAAAAAGGCTGCAATGGTAAACCTGTAGTACGGGACAAAGTTCTTCACACGGTACACCAAGACCAAAAACCCCATCACGGCGCCACACCATCCGCCTCAAGGCCCGAATCACAACCGATACCATCATGGTGAGAATTTGGTGACAGGCCAATGTCCCTCATCACATACGTTAGGAATTTCTTACATTCCAACAAAATAGACGTGGTTACACTAAACGTGGTGTGGCGCCGTCACGTACGGCTCCAATACATCACTGTCCCTGTCACGTAAACTTTTTGTCCTTGGAGAATATTTTTAAACGTAATGAGACTGTGGCTGGGCTAATAATGTGTCGTTTTTTCTCAAGTCTTTTATGTACCCATAAACAATGTCTTAGATTTCACTCCTCTTTCTTCATTCCGACAGAAAGTGCTATTAATGCAAATTTTTTTCTTTCCAGCATAAGCCCTTCTGAGGCTACCATGTCTGCTTAGAGGGTGAGCAGGAACTGCCGAAAATGACAGAACCGTTGACGAATATGTGAATAACAGGGCACGGCTGACGGAACGCTGCCGTTATTTTTCAGAGTGTGAATCAGCTTCACTGTACTTCCCTGAGTAAGACTAATCAACCCCTCGCGACTGTGGAATAGAATTCATAGTGCAAAACCAGTGCAACTATCGTCCGATCCCCGACACGGTGCCCCTTCAAAACAATTACCAACAATAACAACAAGGTAACAGAAGGTTTACCAGTGTTATAAAATAGCTTCAGTGACTATTTGTTATTGGACAACAACCGATTTTTCCGAAGGCCGAAACTTTAAGTCCTCCTGAATAGTTTTGATGTGTCTTTAATTAATCTGGCTCTCAATTTTGTCGGAAATCAATGTTTGTTTGCATGTGTGTATGTGGGGGAGGCAACCTGCCCCTCCAGGTCGGCCCCGCAAACATTGCTACGCTTCACACTGCCATATTATTGGTAGTTTTTGTTATTTCTCTATATCATCTGTTACTAAACCAACCCTCACCTCTAACCTAACCTAATCTGATTTAACCTAACTTAACTTTCTGGCTGAAGTAATGGTAGATTTTCGGTACTACGTGTAATGCCATTATTATTCAATTGCGCCACGGGAAATGGGGTTCAAAATACTCATAATGAAGAAAGCTACACGATGGTGTCGGTAAGAGTCCTAGGACTTTTGAAAGCCTACTACCAAAATAATACCAATATCTATACTGCAAATTTTCCACAAAGTCAAAAACACATAGCAGAAAAGCAACAAAGGAATGCCTACAACATTAATCTAAGCTATATGGCATAGGTAGCAAAATATTAGAATAGCAATTCGTGGGGGCATCTGCAATATATTATGATTTATGACCGATTTTGGTTACACTGTCATTCTCTTTACATTTTAACTAGTATAATTTTTCATTCACATTCACTGCACAGTGAATATTGTATTTAGGTACATGCTCATAATTATAATAATTTGCTTTCCCCTACAAATCTTTTATTTTTTTATTAACTTGATAATTTTACGAGAAAAAAAAATTTCCATCAAAAACTGCAATATTTTTTTTTCTTCTCAAAACCTCTTTGTAAAATAGGGGGCGTCTTATGCGGAGGTGCGTCTTATGCGCCGGCAAATACGGTATATATATATATGTATATATATATATATATATATATATATATATATATATATATATATATATTATATATATATATTATATATATTATATATATATTATATGTATATATAGATATACAGTCAAACCTCGATATAACTGACTAAAGGGGGGAGGAGTGGTCCGTTAAAGCCGATTGTCCGTTATAGCGAGGGTTTTTTCCCAAGGGTGGAAAAATATATGAAAAAAAACAAATTGTGAAATAAATGAGAAATAATCACACACAACCAGACTGTATCGCTATGTTGGGAGGTAAACAGTGACTGGCACTACATGCTGAATTTGGTCCACTCTTACACGTGAAATAAATTAGAAATAATCTCAAACACAACCAGACCATGTAGCTATGTTGGGAGGTAAACAGTGACTAGTGCTACATCAGGGATTTGGCACACTCGCCCACGACTATTCGGTACTGGTATGAGGAGAGGTAGTAAGTATCCAGGTTTGCTCATTACTGCTTGGTATGCTATGAAATTTCATTACATAGTTGAATGTACACTACCCTCCCGAGTTTCGCGCCTGCTTTCTTCCGGAGGCATAGCGCGAAACTCGCGGATCGCGAAACTCGGATATTATAAACTGTAAAAATGCTTATTTCGTTTTTTTTTTTTTTTTTTTTTTTTTTTTTTTTTTTTTTTTTTTTTTTTTTTTTTTTTTTTTTTTTTTTTTTTTTTTTTTTGGTGTGTGTGCCTACAGCGCCGTTAGGCAGTGACCTCCAGGGGTGGGATGGTAGGCCCTGGAGGTTAACTTGAGGCCTGTGTACCTACCGTATTTTACAGCTTATAAGACTTCACTTTTTCCCCCAAAAAATATCCTGAAAATGCACCAAGCCCCTGTCCACCCAGCAGTGAATGGGTACTGGGTTTGTGACCCGCCTCCCGGGGTGGTGGCTTTGGCCAACACTACGTAGAGAAGAGGAGGGAGGAGAGGAGCTTGAGATTGAGCTTGAGTTGGGAGTCACCCAGCGGATGCTGTTTTGGTCTGAGTGAGTGAGCCTGACACATATCTTGTCAGCTGGTGGTTGTGTGACAGTGTTATACGACAATAACACTGTCACAATGCCTTCCTATCTTCTCTCCTGTCTCCTCCAGTACTTCCAGAAACCACAGTACCACGCACGTCATGGTTAATCACTTATAAAGGAGTATTTTGTGGTAAATAGTAAGGTAAGGTGCTACTTATTTCGAGGTGTTACCTATCTTATTCGACACCGGCTGTTCCTGTAGAGAAAAACACAAACAAATGGAAAAAAACAAAGCAAAACTACATACAGCTATACTAAGCCTATTATTATACTATACTAAGCAGAAAGGAAGGAAGATGTGTCCCGTATGTCTCTTATGGGAGGCGGTAGCAGAGTGGGTAGCGTCAAGATATATGTCAAGCTCGAGCACGAGCTTGACAGACGACCCTACAAAGTGATACTAAGCAGAAAAGTTCACAAGAAGAAGAAGTCTCCGAGTGGCATTCTGGGTTTGATCTGAGTTTGATCCTTGATGAGGCTGTAAAATCCACTTAAAATCTTTCTCTGCACTGTTGAGTGGCCTAAGAAACACCCACATGCTGTCCATTAGCTCTACCTTCGATTGCGGATGCATTTGGAGGACACAGGGGGCGGCATGAGGCCTCTAATCACAGGCGTCACTTATAGAAATTCTGTCTGCGCCACACGGGCGGGGGCCCAACCCATCACAGCCTTCAAGTTAATCTCGAGGGCCTACCATCCCACTCCTGGAGTCACTGCCTAACGCGCTGTAGGCACACACACACACACACACACACACACAAAACACCACACACACACACACACAACCCCCCACACACCCACACACACAAAAAAAAAAAAAGCGAAACTCGGGGATATATGCGCGAAAGTCGGGATGATAAGATTTAGGGCT